>CAEFZY010001615.1:0-126406 GCA_903066815.1 Brachyrhaphis roseni
TGAGGGTGGGAACGTAGATCGACCGGTAAATTGAGAGCTTCGCTTTCTGGCTCAGCTCTCTCTTCACCACGACGGACCAGTACAGCGCCCGCTTCACGGCAGACGCTGTGCCAATCCGCCTGTCGATCTCCCGCTCCCTTCTTCCCTCATTCGTGAACAAGATCCCGAGATACTTAAACTTCTCCACTTGGGGCAGGACACCCCCCTCGATACGGGTCACCTCACCAGGGAGGCGTCCAGGAGGCGCCTCCCTGGTGAGGCCATGGTCGGAAAAGGCTATGGTCTTTTCCGGCTCAAGACCATGGCCTACAAACATAATGCTTATTTGTAAGGCAGAGACACAAAGCTTTCAACTTCTGAAAGTTTGCCCAGAAAAATTTTGACGCATCCAAAGAGGAAACCGGTTTTGTGATTAATGAAACAATTTTATTCAATCTTCCAGTAGAGACTTGATATTCATGGAATAAAACTGCTTTTCTGGGAGTATTACAGAGCAAAACAGGGAAAAAAAACATAGAAAACAGCAATGAGGCAAAAATTTGAAAGTGCAGACAAACCAAAACACGTTCAAAAATACAAAAAAAAAGAATGTTATAAGTAAATCAGTTCAGTTGCAAAGAGGATTGCTAAAAGCAAGAAAGAAACAAAGCAAAATCTGCATTTAATAAAAAACACAATAGGACAGTAACTGGCATATTTTTCTCAGTTACTGGTTAAAATCTGAATGCTCAACATTTTCCCTTAAACATTATTTTAATACACTTTGTTCAGTCACTTTAATAAGAGAAAATGAGCAGTCACTGAATATTTACACTACCTTTCAAAAGAGTTTGAAAACAAAACAAATATTCCTACAGGTTTTATTGAAACTTGAAGTCAAATGATGCAGAAAATTGATGGGAGTTTGTGTGTAAAAACAGCTTTAAAAACCAGCCTTCAGAACAAAACCAGATAAAAAGAAACAGTTGGGGCCGTATGGTACTGAAGGAGGAGTAAAGGGTGAGTTAATGAAAACAGACGGACTAAGAATTCAATAAAAATGTGTAAAAAATGTAACAAGATGAAACAGGTGAGTGGAAACAAAGAGCACTTTCAAACATAAATTTCAGCTATTACATACAAATAAATTCAGTAGATATTTTTGGTTAAAGTCAAGAATTTGCTGCAGTGTCTTTGTGACAATCAGTCCCATGTTGACAGTAGAAGCACAAACCATGCTCAGAACGAGTAAAAACAGGGGGAACCAGAAAATTAACATTTGAAGCATCTAAAGAAGGTTTATGCCACTCTGGAAGTAACAAAGAGACTAGCAGGGATATTTAACACAAGCCTGTACTTCCCTAAAATAATTACAAGTTACTTTCTTGTAACTTTTAGGATATTTTCCAGAACCAGCCAGTTGCATTGCTAACACTTCAAGTGTATTCTTTTACCTTTTGCTTAAGCAATAACAGGGGATTTCTGAGACTTTCAGGTTACTTTTCAACACATATCAGAAAGTAACATAAATTTTAGGAAATCTTACCTGTATATTTCAGAAATACATTTTCAGCTCTCAAAAATTACCTACAAGTTCTTTAAAAGTAACTTTTAAGGCCCCAGGAAGTATCCTGTGAGCTCCAGAAAGTTACCTGTATGTTCCAGTAACATAACCCTTGAGTTTCTAAAGTACTTTTTGAATTTCAGAAAAGTGTTTTAAAAGAGTAATCTGTAAGTCCTAGGAAAGTAACCTGTAAATTCAAGGAAAGAAACCCTGGAGGTACACAAGAGTTACTGGAAAGTAACTTGTAAATTTCAAAAATACTTTTCTGGTATAATTTTCAATCTTTGATTCTGAGCAATAAATCTGTAAACTTCATTAAAGTAACCTCTAGGTTGCAGGGAGAGTTTAAAAGACATTTTATGAAAAATGAAACATTATTAGTCCTCATCAACAGTGTTTATGTAATTACTCTCATTACCAGAAGGGTAAAATGCTGCAGCATGGAACTTTATATTTAACAGATAAAATGGATCATGAAGTGTTTCCAAAATCTTTGAATGACGGTGTCAATCCCCAGTGCTCCCACATCAGACACCATTCTGCTGTAGGCTAAAAATTTCCTCTTGTGTTTTGTCTCAACTTCATGTCATGTTCAGCTACCATTCTTATGTAACGTCACACTAACCAAAAGATGCTCTGCAAATCCAGATACCACATATTCTAATGGTGAAAACATCTACACAGTAAACAAAAAGTGTAACAAGATGACAATGAAAGTTTCAGTCTATCTTGTGAAATGCTATTTAAGTCCCGTGCTCCACACACAACCAGACTCTTTGCACTTTTAAACCCCTCATTTTGTCCTTGTGTGACTAGTTATGATTTCTGATGGCATAACAACAATTCATTTACTGAAATTATCAACCACTGTGCTCTGCACAGCAAAAACACAGGATTTTACCAAGTATTTTTGTTACCTTCTAGAACAAATATCTTAGTACACTTGAAACAGGACAAAACTAATTTACAAGTAACTTTTCAGCAAGATTTAGGAGCTTGGTTTAAGTCAATAGTTCCTTAACATTGATTAAAAAAAGTTCCAACGGCAGACTATTTCACTAACAAGACATTTATTCCATATTATAAACTAAATAATCTGCCAGTGGAACTATCATTTCTTAAGGAAATGATGACGTAAAACAAGCTTCTATTTCTTGCTGAAATTGTCTTGCTTCAGGTGTACCACGATAGTTTCACTAGACCAAAACCACTTGATAATATGCTGTTTTTGCAGCGTTTGTACATTTGATGCCAATTCCACTTATTCAGACAGAAAACATCAGAAAACTGCAAATTTGATGACTTGGAATGTCCCACAAACTGTCGTAGCAACACAAAATACAGCTGTATTTTTAAGGGAATATTGAAATGCAAACTAGATTTCAGTTAGAATAACAGAACAATGAAGAAAGCACTTGTAGCAGGAAGATACCAGAGGAGTTGTTTGCCTCAATTATTACAGTTGGTCACAAAGATCAAGTATCTTCAGTGAGTCACACTCACGTTGTTTCCTCCTCTCCCAACCTGTTCATGTGTTCAACTTGGATGTCCTTCAAGTAGAAGCGCCATGTAACAATCCACCTAACCCTACTGGTCCCAGATAACTGGACTACAAACCAGTCTGGGACCAGTTAGCTGCTATTCTCGCTACTTGGACCAAGATACTGGGTTGCGGATAGCCAAGTGGCTGAGGAGACACTTGGGGTTACTGGAGCCTATGAGACAGAGGAAATGGGGTTGTGGGGGGAACCCATCTGGGTCAGAACTTTATCCAACCACTGCAACGGACCGTGCAGGTGGATCTCAATCCAGCAGGGGGTGCTGGTCACATCTTGGCGGTGGTACTCCGCTCCCCAGCCCTGAAATGCAGGATTATATTATCTCAAAGTAGAACTGTTCAGACAGCATCTCTTAAAAACATTCATCTCCCTTCAACTTCTTCACATTTTGTCACTTTACACCTAGATTCATATTTGCTTATTTTCTCTCCAGAGTCGACTGCAAGTCTTTCGAGGTGCGTCTCTAGCAGTTTTGCTGCTGTGTAAAACATCTCAAGCTCAATCAGTTCACACAGATAACTTCTATAAACATCAGTCTTTAAGTACTGCAATAAAGGTTTTGACTTTTACTAGGTCATTTTAAGAAATGAATACGTCTTCATGTAAGCCATGTCAATTTAGCTCTGGTTGTATGATAGAGTTGTTGTCCTGCTGGAAGGTGAACGTCCACTCCAGTCTCGACTCTTAAAGGGGCAGGATTATGTAATTTACAGGTTCATAGTGGCATTTAATTGAACAGTCAAGTATATTACCTTCAGTTGTATATATAAAATATGACTTAAAAGAAATTTGACTTTGCACATTTTAAAATTTGCCTCTGTCTCTTTAAGAAGCTCCTGCTGTTTCTAACAGTCAGTCTTCAGCATGTCATTTCAATTTTTCGCCATTAAAGCTGCAGTATATAACTTAAAAAACATGTTTTTTTTACATATTTATTAAAACTGTCACCATGTTGTGACAGTATGGTATGAGACGGATAATCTGAGAAAAAAATTAAGCTTCTCCACCTTCTTCCAGTGATACTATTATGATCTGTAGAAATGTACCACTCCCAGTCAAAAACAACCAATCAGAGCCAGGAGTAAGTTCTTAGCGCTGTCAATCAACCTTTTGTACACAAGACAAAAAATATCTTAAAGACCTTATTTTCATTTCAATTATTGATTCCGTGAGCTGACCTGGATAAAAGGGTAAATAAATGGAAGCTGTGAAACACAACTGTCAAACAAGATGGCTGCTGTGGGAGAGCAAACCTCACTTTGAAAATGGAAACTCAAGAAGAGAATTGGTGAAAAAAAAAAAATCCAGCTTTTCTAAAAATTAAATCTTAATTCTTTAATGTTTTATTGATCAAATGTTTTACCAGAACTTGTCTTTTTCAGAGGGATTTCTAAAGCAGATTACCTTAACGAAGCTCATCCGGATGGTACACATCTTGGTGAGCTCATAGACGGCCTCGAAACCGTGGTTAACGGACTGGGCCAACAGCTCGGCAAACTCCTGGTTGTTGAAGATCTTCAGGCTACATCTGCTGGGAATCTTGCACACAGTTGTGGGGTGGAAGTTATGGTGGTAGTTACAGTTGCGACTCTGGACGAAGATACTGCTGTCGCTCAGGCACTCTGCATACACCTCCCCTCCAACGTAATACAGGTGAACGCCTGACAGAAACGTGATAACAGGCTTTTTAATTCCAAAAAGCACCAGCATTGTGGTACAGCTGAATGATGAACTGATTGTTCACCTTTGCCGATGTGCCGCCGGGTGTTCTCGATGGTGGAGTTGCGGTTGACGTTGGAGAGCAGGCCGAGGCAGAAGCGGTTGCGGTTGTTGGAGGGATCTGTGAAGCCATCGACGAGAACGCTGGTGGAGGAAGCCTGAAAGGCCTCGCCAACGCGATTGTTCAGCTCATAGTAAACAATGGAGCACCAGTGCTTTGGTTCCTCGTAGGCCACCGGCTGCACATCTGCACAGGAAGCACAAGGAGAGGGTCAGAGGAGAGAGCCAAGGTCAGAGAACAGCCAGACACAGAGGGAGAGAGACTTCTCTGAGCTGGAAAGATTGTTTTTAATTCCAGCTCATCCACGTAATTATTCCAAACTTTCTCAGGAATGTTTCAGAAGATCTGCTTCCACTGACTTTAGAATGACAACCGGATATTACTATAAGCGGAAAAGATGAAGAGGACGACAGGAAGTGGGTTAGGGGTTGTTTCTTATTTAATGGAAATGCCGCAATTGTTAAATTTTGCTTTTAACATAAGTTTTGTGCACATTTATATCGGAAACGCAGCTAGAGATATACTACTGGTAAAAAGACCAGTTGGAAAATGTCCAGAATTCATATTTTTCACTTTTGGATCTTAAGAATCAGAGCATCAAAAAGGCTGTTCGTTAGATGATCAAAGTTTAAGACCATTCGTGCTGCAACTAATGATTACTTTAGTCATCAATTACTCCATTGATTATTCTGGTAATCAATTAATTAGGGGAAAAAGATTTGGCACATTGTGTGGATTTTTCAAACACTTAAGCTTTTTTATACAATTTTACAAATACACTGGAAAATACAAATGAATATAATTCAGTTCCTTTTTAAAAAAGAAAAAACATTTATTACCTAAAATGCTATAACATAACATTATTTTAGTGGTATGCTTGAACACTTGTAGCAAGAATGAATCTGCAGCTACAATAATACTTCTAACATCAACACGGTGTGGGGCTGATCTGTTGACCAATTAATAATTAGACAGTAAAAGATGCTCAATAGGAGATTTCTTTTTTCACAGAATTTAAACCGAGTCCAACTAAAATTAAGTGATTTGAGGAGTCCTGGGTAGAACATGTTTGCTTAGGTCTTTTTTTAAATCATAAATGCAAAAAGTATATATTTTTTGTCCAGTTTTGTGTTAATTACTGCTCTGAATTTGTTGTTCTTTCACCAAATGGCATTTTTTAGAGCCTGTACACTCCAGTTAGAAATTAATCGTATTACTAGATTACTTTACAATTATTTGAATAATCAGTTCATCACGATGAATCCGATAATTCGTATCTTTAAAAAGCCCGAAAATAGAAATGAAAGTTTCAAAAGCTAATGAGAAGCTTTGTCATTCTTGTTGTGCTCTAAAAGGTGCAGCCTGTGTTTTGTGGTGTGATCCTGTAGCGTTCTGGGCCATTCCAGGATGACCTCCCCCATATGGAAAGAAGAATAAATCATGTTTGTCTAGGTGTAACCCCCCCTCCCAAACTTCCTCTGCAGTGTGGCACTGGCTGGCAGGTGTGTTTTGTCTTTCTCCTTCCCAGAGCTGATCTACAATAGAAACCTGCTCCCCTGTACAGGATGCAGCTTGTGGAAAAGGAAAAAAAGAAAAACATTAACACTCCTCCGACCTCCCGTTACCAGCTAACAAAACTTTCAGCGCCTCTTCCTGCTACTGCTGCAACCGGACGAGAACAAATCTGAGCTTTACGAGAATGATGATACAGAAGTACAAATAATGCACTTTATGGGCCATAAAAAGGAGATAAAAGTTCAGACAAAGGCTTTAATACGCTCCCTGCCCTCTCTGTGGTGAGTCAGATTTAATTCAAAACAAACTCCTAAATGTTTTCTAATTTTGTGTGCTAAAAGATTAAGACCATGAAGCGTTTGTTAACAAGCTGCATAATGTAAATCAGTGTTTATTTTCATCATCGGTGGCAACTCAGGCATAAACTACAACAGTAAAACATGAATCGGGTAAAGATTTATTTTCCACTGGCTTTAATTAAACAATAAAGCTACTTGGGGTGGGTGATATAAACTTTAGTTTACTTAAGATATTTTGTGGTATTTGTTATGATGATGATAAAAAATACATTGCAGTCTTCTTTGGCAAAAGTCTGTATGGCTTTAACTGCATATCAATAAGCAATGAATCAACTAATTGCATGATAAATTAAAATGAGCTCGATAATGTCCCTTCTGATGATCAATATTTTTTTTAAAGGAAGTTTTGTTTAGACCTTATTAATACATTTTTTTATGGTTTTGGTTGTATGCGTTTTTTATTTTCTTTTTATTTATTGTTTCTGGTTGTCGTCTTTTATTTTCGATATTTAAATCAATGTCTTGCAGTTGCAATGTACAAAATTAAGGTTTATTGTTTGTTGAGAAGGCAAACTAGCAATATTACGCCTCTATTATTACATTAACTGAAAATAGTCTCAAAAGAACAATATTCCTGTAAATCATAACAATTTTGGGGAAAATTTCCAGCAAGTTGAAGTCATAACAGGCCTGCATGTTGCTGCATTACATATGCTGCACAGAAAAATACATTCATTTAATTATATTTTTAAAGATATTGATATTTATTAATGCTCTAATAGAGAGGTGTAAGAAGTGCTTACAGTAATGAAAATCCATATTTTTAATTGAATCTACCCAAAATGTAGTTTTGTTGCTGTTAGCATAAATATCTAACAGCTAAAACAAACCCAAACAGTTTATTTTTATTATGTGGAAAAACCATTAGTTAAGATAAACTATTATTGCACCAAGCTATTTAAGTAGACATAATAAGTAAATATTTTCATTAACAATGTACCAGCCCTGCACATCATAAGGATGTATGAGCACATCATTACCTGCCCGGTTGTTTGTCTCTGTAGGCAAAGGTGGAGCCATGAGGTTGATGTCCATTGGCTGAGGACAGTCCTGCGTCATCTGCTCCTCTGGGGGCATGTAAGCAGGTGGGGGGGTCTCTACATGAAGAAAAAAGGCCCAGAATGATGTAAAAAGTGACAAAGTGTGGCGCATTGTGCAGGAAACGGAGACTCATTGCTCCTACCAGGCATCTGGAACGGACTTCCCGGATCGGAGCTGGATGGCGAGTGAGGGAAGGTGGTGCTGCTGCCGCTTCCGGGTGAGCTTGGGAAGCCGTTTCCCGGAGAATGAGGGAAAGGAACAGTGTTTGCCTGAGTGAAAGATTCTGGGAAGGTGGCGTTCTGGGGCATGTGCGGCTCGTTCTGCTGAAGCGGGTTGCGGAAGCGAGGCAGCATCGTGTGCTTGGCATTGAACTCGCTGTTCCTCGGTACCAAAACAGGAGGCAACACTAAAAGAAGAAAAATAATACTTCAGTTTGTACACTGTTGATAACATAATGTTGGCCGACAATCTGTCTACAAATAAAAAGCTCCATAAAACTCCAACTGTTTGGAAAAGATTTACAATAACAAGGCATAACATTTTCCTCTTCAGTGTATTATTAAATTTTTTTCATAAATAAACATTGATGCCGCCATCCTAACATTGGTCAGCACTAACACTGACCAATGTGTTAGTACTGACCAGATCAAATCAGATCAGATAAGCTGGGGGTTCAATAACCTAGTAATTGAAAAGCCTCCACAAATACAAGAAAACATGTACGTTGTTACAATCAGACACAGAATATCTCAACAGTCTTGTTGTATTCATAACACTTAATTTTTCCTTATTTGTAGTGTTGTACCACAAACCTAGCGTCAGCATTAATGTTTTCACCACCGTGTAGTCTGGCAGACTCGGCTTTTAGTGGCTGTAGGATTTTACATTTTTCACTGGCAGAAGGCCAAGAGTTGCTTCTCCCGCTAGCGCTAGACACAAAACATTTGTTTTGGCTGTTTTTACCACGAATGCCCTGCGTCGTAGTCCACTTCCTGCTTTTGGATCAAACTCCAATCTGCTTGGCATTCAGATATGCATCAAAACTGCACCAGAGTTCACTTCAACTGAACCGAAACCCAGCTTTTTAGCAGACCAGAGTTTGCTTTTTTGGTCCGCATCAGAGTTTGATTACGCATCGATCACACCTCCCCAAATGAACCGGACTTTCTGGGCAAACGAACTGGAGTTTGATAAAAGCGAACTAAACATGGCTGATGTGAATGTACCTTTAAATAGATGTGACAATCCAACATAAAGTAGCTTATAATTTTTAGATTTAAGAAATAGATGACATCTTTTCTTAGAAATGTAGAAATTAAAAATCAGAGAAGTACAACATGTATTTGTTTGGTAAAAGCTGTATATATTTTGGGGTACATCTCTATCTGCTTTGCACACTCGGCTCAGCCACAGTAGATGGAGATTGTTTCAACTTGTAGACTCTCGGTTTAGTGTGCAGCACCAGATTTTCTCCAGACATTAAATACATAATAAGAGTCCTCTTTCTGCAGCTTTTTCATAAAAGTCATATTTGTATTATGACTACAGCTCCTCCAAAGGTACCTTTGGTCAGCTGTGAATTAGCAGATTTTCAGTTTGGCCAATGGGAGCTGAGAGAGGTTGATATGAAATCCCAGGCCCATTTTTTCAGATTTTTATTTGTAGAAAAAAAGTGTTTCCTTTCCGTCCCCCTTCATTTTGTTAAATGACAAAATCGGCAAAAAAGTGTGAGAGGTATGAATACTTTTAACCACTCTTAATTGCCTTTGTTCTGTGTCTCAGAAGTGGAGAAGATCCGGATCGTAAAAACACAAGTAATCAGTTCACAACACTCTTAAAATCACATGCATGCGAGCTCAGATTAAACCCTGATGTCTTTCTGCTGCTCTCCATGATTCAACATTCTGAGTGCAGATGTCGCTGCATTTTTTAGATGTCAGCTTCCAGGCAGTCGGTCTGAGCCAGCAGTATTTGGCTCAGACTCTCAGGTTTCTGCCCTGAAAGATGGTGCGAGATGAGGCATTCTTGTGGAATTCATCACTTGGGGTAAATATCCCGGCTGATGGCTATTCAGGTGCAGCAGAAACCACAGTGATACGCTCCGCTTGCGTCTATAAATACCTGAGTAGATACAGAAAGCTGGAGCTGACATTTTAGATGAGGCTGATACATCAGAGGAGAAGTTATTTTAAAGGTTAAAAATTGATGTTCGAGCAGCGAGAGGAGGTTGGCGGGGTGTGTGTTTTCTAGAGTGTGTGTGAGACGGGGGGCGTGAACAGACAGGTAGTCTGGAGTTGAATCCCCTGAGCTACCCGCCGCTAAAACTAAACGTGTGCAAGGCAGGCAGCGAGTCTTTCCTCCCTTTGTGTGTGAGCGACTCTCTTCTTGTTCCAGCCGTCCTCACAAAACCCTCATGCAATCAAGAATCAAGTGGGGGTGTGTGTGGGTGTGTGTGTGTGCGTGTATGCGTGTGAGAGAGCAAGAGAGATCTGGTGAGTCTTTCAAGACTGTGTAAGTGAACGAGCATGTGTGCCTTTGTGTCAATGTGTGCAGAAGAACGGGTCTACATTCTGAAGCGTGTGTATAACAAAGCCCCTGTTCTCCCTGACATGGAATTTCCTGCTCCAAAAACACATCAAAGAACACACACACGCATGCACACACATTTTTACCCATATTACAACCTCATATTGACTTTGATTCATTCTAGTAGCTGCATCAACTGCCTAATCCTAACAATTACAACTCAATTCAAAACTACATTATTAATCCCAAAGAGAAATGAAATGTTGCTAAAACTCGTAATTTTTCTTAAAAAGCTGCTATAGGGGCTGATGGCTACAGGTAGGGAGGATTTCCTGCAGCAGTCTATATTACAGTGGCTCTGAAGAAGCCCCTGACTGAAGACACTGCTGTTGTGTAAAAGTCTGATGATGAAGTAGCTGAGGGTTTTCTGTACAGAAGCAAATCTTTCAGTCAATTTGATTTTTATTTTTAGGCTCACAATTCAATTCAGAAAACAATTTTTCTATTAAACGATGACTGAGAAGAGGAAAGGACTGTAAACAAATGGAGCATTTATTTAAAACAACTCTACAAGGTTGCATACTGTATCAAATCCCATGAGTTTACATTTAAACAAAAATAGATTTGTGCATAAAACACTGTGACATAAATTACCAGTATTAGGTTAGCTTAGCTGTCGGATTTTTTCTTAAACAAAAAAAAATATCAAAGAATTACTCAAAATATACACGGTGGCAGAGCGGACGTGTGATGCAATATAGGAGCAGCAAAGATGTAACACTTACACACATTTTAAAATTGATTTTTAAGAATGATTCTCTATGGAATAATTTTTTTCTGCACTTCTAATTGTCTGTTATTTTCTTGATTTTTATGAAGAATCTTTCTTTGCACCTCCAGAGGTTCCACAGTAATCTTCAGAACAGTGCCAGCATTCTTTACTTAGTGTGATACTTGACCTTCTTAAGTATCACACTACACTAACCATTCCCAATTCATTCCTATTCCAACCTTAACCAAAACCTAATTCACACGATACCTGTAAACCAAACCTTTGAAGAGGTGCACATAGACCAAGATCTAAAAACAAAACTTACAAAATAACAACTACAACAGCCTATGTTTGTCAAGAATCTAACATAGAATCGCACCATTCTATACCACTGTCATCAGGTATGTGAAGCAGAAGTAGCCTATGTTTTACCTGATGGGGCATAAAGTTGCTGTTGCTGCTCCTGCTGTTGATAGTGCTGGAGGGCATGGCTGTATTGATCTGAGACTGTAGACATTAAAAAGACCATAGGAGAGATGGTCACTGATTCAAGAAGTGTTATGAAGTACATTATGAAATAATTTCTATTCATCTGTGTCTCACTAAATAAACCCTATTAATATCTGACTGGTTAAACTGCACAGCAACTTTAAAGCAGACTGTTTTAAAGATCAAAATATCTCAGAGGGGTGAACTCTACTTTTCTAGGACCTCTGGGAGAATTAGTGTCATAAGATGGAGAGATAAAATGAATTCATGAGATCTTGTACTTCTCAACAAGATCTTGAGAATACTCATCCATGTGTTTATCTTTAGTCGAACTGAAACATGGAGAAGCAGAATTCAGTTTTTATGCTCCTCTAATCTGGAAGAAACTTCCAGAGAACTGCAAACAGCTGAAACACAGTTTCTTTAAATCAATGCTAAGAACCCACTTGCTTAGAGATGCCTTCAGTTAATAACTGTAACATCATAAACTGTAGTCGATCTTTCAACCTATCATCATTTCCTTTACTTTGCCACTGCAATGTCATGTTTTTTTTTCTTCTTGTTTGTTGTTTTATTTCCTTTTTTCTAATGTGCTATACAAATAAACTGCCTTGCCTTCAGCACGCAGCCATTAAGAAAAATATGAATAAAATTTCAAATATAAATACAAAATATTTTAAGTTATGTCATTATTATCATAATTAAGATATATTACTATACTGAACAAATCAGACTTAAGTTTTATTCAGTTTTTCATGTGTATAAATATCAGTTTTGGGATATTTTGACTTAACTGAATTGTGGCATATTTGGCTCTCCGTATATGCTGCAGTTAAATGTTATTACAGTTAGACATTTTTAGATTGGAGCGCCAAAAGTTTTGGGCTGAACCTTCTTTTTGCAGCTGAGGGTCTACAGGAACATTTTCTTTCTGTTGACGGCTGCTCACCTCCAGCCCAGATCCTGTTACTACACGCCTGGTAGTAACACTGGATAAAAAGGTGAGAAAGTAGAGGAAAGCACACACCAGAGGAGTGTGCTTGAGGTGATTGGGTGTGATTTAAGTTGAGTTAAATGTACTCAACTTATTGGAGGTACCAAAGAAAGCTGTCTGCTAGGAGAGGTTATGTTCTCATCATACTTCAATGCCTTTGGGGCGCTTCTCTTCAAATCCTTCTTTCAACACCAGAGACGTGATGTCATTTAATATAAGTGACTCATACAATAACAATATTTTGTCTTCCACTTAAGAGTCATTTTTATTTTTAGGCAGTACAATATGCTGTACTGGATTGAAAATAAGGGATGAAAGAGCCAATGTCCAGAGAAAAAGAACTGAAAAGGAAATCTGACTCGCTCATTTGAAGCAAAGTATGAAGAAACTTGTTGATTTATAATTTTTGTCATTACATTTCTCAACCAAAACATAAAGAAGAACAGTTAACTGTCTGAGCACTGACTAAAGTTATCTAAATGGAAATTAAAGGAAAAGTTATATAAAAATCACATAAGTACATTTTCGTTGGTATTATTTTCTGCCAGATCGTAGTAGAAATATGGATTCCAATCACCAATGCTTAATTTCTAAAAACATCTAGTACTTTATAATGAACAATAGGCGTGGGCCGATTTCCTTCATTTTGGGGGATCGGTGATCGGCCGATCTTATCCCCAGATCTTATCTACCTCAGCAAAGGTATAAAAATCAACAACTGTCCTCTTCTGCTCTGCTCTGAGAAAGTTTGATTGACAGACCGGCGCACCAGGTCCTGTCTGCACGTTTTCAGATAACAACAGTCTCCCCACTGTTGCTAACTCAGCAACTTTCTTTCTATATTCAGAGACAATTTAGCCAAAGAAATTTGGTATCAATTAAAATTGGAACCGGCAGGTCCAGGCTTTTTAATGATCGGTAACCTGCGATCGACTAAGAAACTGTAATTGGTTCTCACCTATCAAATAATAATAAAAAAAACCTTCCTGTACATGTTTTGCTTCTGTGTTGAAAATTGTTGGGGAGTAAAAAGTGACAAACAGAAAATACTCTAATTCAACTGTTGCCTTGAGACTGATATTTCTCACCTGGACTGTCCACTCTCTTATAGTGGTAGGGGTTGATGCACACATCCTTCTGTTTGGAGCCGAAGGGATACTCGCAGCATTCCAGCGCCTTCAGCTCGTGGTGGGACTGCAGGTCAGGCCAGCGCCACACCCGGCAGTAAATGACATGTGGCAGACCCTTTCTGTGGGACACCTGCAGCCGTCCGTCCAGCGAGCGAGGGATGGTCACGCAGTTACTGGGCTGACCCGGGCAGCTGAGCGCCCGCTCCAGCTCCTCCATGGCTCCCTTCTTCTTTTTCAGTTTCTTAACCAGAGCATCCACAGCTTTTTCCGCCCACTTCTCCTCTTCATCGCCCTGCTTCCAGCCCAGCAGCCGTTTGACGGCCGGGCTGGTGAAGGAGAAGAGCGAAGTAACATTCATGGTGACTAATTTTCCCTCCTGAAGTCGCCAAAAGAAGCAGCAGAATCAGCTAGAAAAGAGGGACGGATCGTCTGATTCTTGGATTTCTTCTTTTTTTTTTTTCCAAGTACTTCCCAAGTTTCCAAGGTCCTGCAAGAAAAAAAAAACGTTTTACAATGAAGCTATAATCTGAAAGATAGATAAATAAATCCTGTAGTTTTTTTTTTCTACAGCAGAAATGTAAAATTAAAAGTGACTGCTGCAGCCACACCCGTCAGCCACAGGGAAAGTGGCACCGCTCTGTGAACATCAGTCTGACGTTCTTCAGATAGCTTCCTGTCCATAGGACTTGTCACATTACTACCAATTACTAATGTCACTTACAGGAAGAAGTCTGCATACTGCTACTTCCACAACCTGCAGAATGAGGGTGCTGAGGTATTTCATGCTCAGCACCTGTTGATGTTCCACTACAGTTATATCCACTGTAGGGATGCAACTCTAGCTATTGATTAATCTACTGATTATTCTTCTTATAATTAATCAGATAAAAACATTGGCACTTTCTGCAGATTTTTCATTTCACTGCTTTAGTTTATTTTATACAATATTAGAAATGCATAAAAATTACAAATAAACTAATAATTAAATTGTGGTGTTTTTTTTAGTTTTTTTTTAAAGAAGCCTAAAAGTTAGTGTGTGGTTGATCCATTTGTAGCAAAGAATGTGTCTGCTGCCAAAACAAAATACTTTTAATATCAACATGTGAAAAGCTCAGACGGCTCTGCTGGATTTAACATCAATACAGTCTAGGACTAATCTGTTAGTTATTATTTTCTGATTCATAAATGGATAGCAAAAGGTGATTATCAGGAGATTTTTTTAACAGAACCAGGTGAAGCAAAAACTGTGTCACGAGGAGTTCTGGGTAGAACACTTTCAGTTTTCTTTTATCTTAAATGCAAAATTCTGTCATATTTGAGGTTTGGCTCTGGATAAATGTCCTGAATCCAATGAACAGCTGACCAGACATTTGACACTAAGTGAGGATGCATCAGCATCTGACAGTAAGTCAACAGCCCATACAGAACAGATACATCATTAAGACCACTCTGCAGTTATTTCTGGTGATGCAGCTTATGAAATGAAGAGTGTTTTCTATCTTTGTCAGCAGTGTGTTTAAGACTCAATATAATGCAGTCTGATGTAAACAAATGCTGGAGAACCTGCAAGCTGAACTAGAAACATGCTTTGCAAAAGTATAAATAATAACCACAGAATTCAATATAAAATATTGTAGGATTGAAAATTTAAAGGGCTTTTTTTTATTTTTGACAAATAAAAATCTGATTCAATTCAGAGTCAATACTTTGTAGAACCAACTTTCCCTGGAAAGTTTAAAGTCTTTTAAAGTTTTCTCTCCTAGCTTTGCACACGTTGACACATTTTCTGCTCATTCCTCCCTGTATTTAGCTTCATCCAACTTCCTACCACCTTTGAACAGCCTTCTTTATCCCTGCTAATGAAAGTCATCCCCACGGCATGATGCTGGCACTACTATATTGTGTTTTCAGGGGGATGTGCAACATTTTATTTCTTCCACACACCGTGTTTTGCATGACTGTTTGTTACTAAAGCTTTCTAACAAACCGCTGAAGCCTTCACAGAACAGCTGTATTTATTCTACAGCTGCACAAAAGATTAAATTGCAACCATCACTTTATCCGTATGTGCAATATTTACATTCCAGCAGTTTTTACTTTACTTCTCAAAACAATAAGTTGCTTTGTATTTTATTTAAGGCTATCAGTGGGATGAATACAAACAAAAATGAATAAAAACAATAAAATTGTTTTTTTATATAGCACTTTTTTGACCACCCAAAGCGCTTTACACACATTTATACACCGATCGGTAAGCAATTTGGGGTTAAGCACCCAGAGGCACATCGACATGTGACAGGAGGAAGCTGGAATCGAACCTACTACCTTCCGATTGCAAGACGACTACTCTACCACTCCGCCACAGTCGCCCTGCAATCTTGACATTCACAATTATGCATTACTTTGTGTTGTTCTGTCACATAAAATCCCAGGAAAATATATTAAAGTTTGTGGTTTTAGCAAGAAAAATTATGTGGAAAAAACATTTGAGTATATTTGCAAATTGGAATGTCCCAAAATAAAACCAAAATTGTCAAAATAATTCACTAAAAGCATTTTTTTGTCATAGAACTACAACATGTGGGATCAGGTTCTAAGCCAATAAAATGATCACAGGATTTATCCATTTTTGGTATTTCAGTCAAGCATCTTTGAAACTACAACACATTTTTCTGCCTGAAAAAAATAACATACCTTTTTCCCCAACCGACTGGGAGGTTTGCTTCAATAAACTTCTGAGTTCAATTCATTAAATGTTATTACAAAATCTGACACCATATCTGCTTTGTCATACCTCAGTTTCAAATGAAAAATCAGATTGTGACAATGTTACCACAGGAAAAACTGACACATCAGATAGCAGATAAGCATGAAGTGTAAAAGTTCAAGTTTTAAAACGATGTCACAGGTATATTTTATCATAAGAAGACATTTTAAGAAGCATCCAGCATTGAAAGCTTCTCAGTAACAACCAGCGCACTCAGAGGAATTCAAGACTAGCCACATGAAAACAATTCCCCGTCTCATATGGAAGTTTGGACTGTAACATCTGGAAGAGAACTAACGCAATCTTTTGCTATGATTCAGCTGCAGCTGGAGGCAATGTTTCCTGGATGTTTCCATTGCTGACAGTCAATCATATCTGACTGCTTGTCTCACTGCAAGTGTATGCAGAGAGCCTGATGTGGCACATTAGGACAATGCTCTTCTACTGCTTCATCAGGGATAGTCAAAGTACAACGGCGGCAATGTGGAGTCCTCTACATTTGGTTGATTTACAATTTTTTTCTTATTTCAGAACTATTGGTTGATAAATTCCAATACAATTTGTGCTTTCTGAAGAGTAACGCCAGATCTCTGATGTAACATTCTTGTGTCTATTTTACAGGAAACTCCTGGGTTTGTTTGGCTGTGATTAGAAATCCAATTTGTGATGACACATCAAAGTTTTACCAACCATTAAAGCGGACTGAACCATCTGGTCTGAAAAATTTCAAATTTTTAAATAATTCACTACATCCCAGCACATGGGAATGCACAATATATGGTGAATATATTGTCATTGCAATATCAGTATGCACAATATACATGGCACAAAGGACTGTTGGAGTGCAATAACTGTTGGTTAATATATTTGAAAATTTCTTATGTTTTTTACAGCTTTAGTTTTTATAGCCAAGTAAACATCTTGGTCCCACATCAAGGAGTGACTGACAACATTTCTTTATTCTCAAATATTTTACTAATATTTATTTTTGAATCAATATTTGACCAGATATTAGATGCTTTATTTTCCTTAAATAAAATACTAATTTTGATTGTAGAGATAAACATACTATACACACATTTTGACATTGTTCTTAAATTTTTTTTTATGTTTTGTTCATCTTTTCAGTCACTGAACTACTTCCACAGATATTCTATGGTAATTGCATTAAATATGACTTTAGTAGGTTTGTAAACCTTAAAACAAGAGCAAATCATTTCATAAAAAAGGTGAAAATGGTTAATCTTCAACCAATAAACTTTAAAAATCAGATTTTCAGAAGCAGTATGCAACAAACATTATTAGCGTTAAAATTAATGATTAATACTTTAATAAGTGATCAATATGTTCATATGCTCTATTAGTTTTCAGTCAGACAAAATAGTAAATATCATAGTTAAGCCTTTAAATTAACTCCTTATATTGAAGTGATTCCTATATGTTGCCATGGAGATTTAAACTTCCTCCTAGTCAATGAAGAACCAACAGATGCCAGCAGTGACTTTGGAGCTGCTCTCTTCCCTATAAAACTTGAAACACTCACAATCATTTACACAATAGACCCATAAAAAACCTCTCCTCACATTCCCTACAGTCGAGCCCGAGTGCAGCGCTTCCCTATTAGTTTAGCGGTAGCATGTTATGGTCATCAGTTAGCCCACTGGACAGAGACTGGAGATAATGGGAGCATGTGACAGAGGCAGGCGAGGGGTTTGACCCACCTGGTGCGAGCTGTTAGCCACTACACTAGCCACATGGATCACTTTGCACCGCTCCAATATCTGTTAATCAATTTAAGCCTGCGCTGTGTAGGATGAGGAGGCAGTAATGATGCTCTCTGGACCCTCCCCAGGGACGGGGCATTATGAAGAAGCTACATTATTTATCAGCAGGGTCCTAGATGGGGCGTCCATTAACCCTCGCTCAATGGAGTCAGCGGCTATAAACGGAGAAAAGCAGGAAGCGAGAGAGGGTGATAGGTAAAGAGACAGAGCGAGGAAGAAGGTGAGGAAACATGAAGAGACAGAAAAAGAGTGAGAACGTACGAGTGGTGCAGCCAAAGATGTATGACAGACGAACCGTAATCAGGGCTCATTCCTGACGAACCAGACACCGTGTTTTACAAAATGGTAACAATTCAGTTAAAAAAATAGCAGAGAAGGAGATCAAGGCATCACACTGGAGAAACCCATGCATGATTTTTATTCTTACAAAAAGACCCGCTTTTAATTTTAATGTCTTGATTGTACCCACTAAATATCTCATCGGCTGACATTTAACGAACTTTATGGCATAACTAAGGTTTGACATCATTTCTACACCTTAAAAGTATTTTTCACAAAATTACAGAGAAAAGGTTGAGGTGATGTGAGTTTGTCCGGCTGTGTGGAGGAGAGTAGCACCACTTGTTGCTGCGCACTGCTGGTCAGCTGGTTAAATGAAAGCTGCTATGCTTTTCCTTCCCTTACAAGATGCACAAATTCTAGTCTGAGAGAACATTAAGAACTGACAAACATGCGAGTGTAGCACAACTGGGAGAAACGGCTTGTGGTCCCATTAACTACAGAGTAATCCTACAACCGCTAAATTCTGACACCACTCCATTTTTTTTTTTACATTTCGTGAAGAAGGAAATTGCACTCAGTGTCTTCTTAAAAGCTTTTATAACATTTCCTTTAATGGTTCTTGGTGCAGCGCCACCCAGGCAAAGGGGGAAAACAATTTTGTCAAAGAGTTTGGTTCATTTGACAGTGCAATGTGAAAGCGAACTGCACCAACTGAAAATGTAACAAATGTTGCAATTTTGGTCGACAATTGAATGAGTCCACCAGACTATCAGGTGTACACTAAACGAGTTGAAAACGGAGATTTTTGATTGTTTAAAAGAAAAAAAACAACCATACGAGGTGGCTGACTCAACAGTAAATACCTCATTTGATTCTATGGAAGCCATCCCTTGCAGACAAGCAGCCATGCAGTAGCAGATGCAGATTCTTGCCATAGCCACTCGAGTCAATACGGCAGCCTAAGCGCAGGGCTTGGAAATAACCACAGACAGACAGGAGGTGTTGCCCTCCCTGACTAGACATGGCATTGACCCAGGAGGCTCATTTTAGCCGCTGGGGTCACTCTTCCTGACAGACATGAACACAAACACAGAATGAGGGTCGGTAAAGATGAAATAAAGCCATCATGTCTCTTCAAACAAAGAACAATAGCAAACCACTATGATTTTCTGTGTTGTTTGGAGGTAAATCATATTTTGCCTTACTGGAATCAGATTCTTTACATCCCAGACACAGCTGTCCACACATGACCATGGCAGACATAACTAGCAAACACATGGGTTTTCAAGATGCCATGTCAAACACGCTTGGCACTCAGTGTTATGTTAGAGAGGACACCTCACCCTGTCACATCCAGTCTACCATATCCTCACCATGCAGACATACAAGAAGCGCTGCAACTTGGCATTGGTTTAGCGTTGTTCTCTGCAGATTTTTTTGGAAGATGTTACCATGCCCAGATATAAACTGAAAAGATTACAACAATCACGTCTAATTTGTCAAAGAACAAGTCTCACAAAGCGCTAAAAATGCTCCCATGCTGGAAAAAGCAGAGCAATGATCCAACTGGAACTGTAGCATGAACAAGGACAAATTCCTGTCCTTTGGGTAATCTGATATGTCATCCTCAATAATGTCAGCAGATCTAGGCTTAGCTGCTGTAGGTCTCTCACTTTGTTTTCCTCCGTTCTCTTGCAAAGATATATGAATTCATGGATACAGCAACATAACAAAACACATCCTATGATGTAAAGTCCCTGAAAAGGTCTTAGGAGATCTGAATGTACAAAAATAATAATGATAATGGTGGAAAAATTATGGAGTGATGCATAAGAGGAGGAATATTTTTGAAAGATTTCATAAATGACAAGACTGACAGAAAAAAGTATAATAATTACCGATATTATTATTAACCTTAAATCTGTTGGCAGTGGAAAAAGGCTAATTCTGAGTGTTTTGGGTTTTCTTTGTTACATTTTTAATGAACGTGTCAGCATTTCTAAGCTATTATGCGTTGGCTGTTATGTTATATTTTGCGTAAAATGCACCCTATTTGTTTTGTTTACAAAAAATTAGGAAATATGAAGTTTGACTTGTGTTTACCTATTTTCTTGGTGTTAAACACAAATAAATTGTTATTCAATCACAGAATGAAAATCTAGGGCCAACCATCAACTTCATTAGGTGTTTGAAACTATTTCTGCTAAACAACCAGCTGCAGGCTCTACTCATGATAATTTAGCTGCTTATATTAGCTTGTTATACTTGATTGTTACTCCATATGGAGCGGAAACAAAAAAGGTGTAATATTTTGAACACAAAACACTTAACAGGTGGATATTTTGTATATTACTACCTACAATTTTGTGTCAAAATGTAATCAATAAATCTATACATGTCATTATTATAACTGTAGTAATCAATATATTTCATTACATTTGCAGAAGTGGTGTTAATTGTTGCTTTTATGTTTTAAATAAATTAGATTATATTATGCACTTGTGTTTTAATCCGTGTAAATATGATGATACCCTAAAATTGGGATATTTTTACTCAAAGTTTGCATAAAATCAGAACCTTTGGACATTTATATGAATGACTGGCTTAGTTCAGTGATTCATCCCTAAGTGTTCATACTATTTAAATAATCATAAATGAAACACTACCACCTCAGTTTGAAGACACATTCTTTATTTTTAGGGCCTTTTTAGCACATATTTATAAGTTACTCAGACAAATTGTAATTTTGGATGTGAAGAAAATTGTTGTGTGATAAAGTAACACCACCAATTTATTCACATTGTGTAACTCAACATGCATTCATTCCCAATAGTTCTTTTTAGAGCTTCACATTCAGTTTGTACTTGGAATGGTTCCTAATAAACATTGCTAAAGACAAAAACTTAAATCAAGTCAACAGTGGAATCAGAACTGAATCGATATACATTTTATCAAAAGACCTCAAAATTCAAGTTTTCAGAAGGCTAAAAGGCAACAGTTGTAATAAAAACACAGCTAAATGTGGCTCTAGTGTGACGATGTGAGCCAAAAAGGAAGAAGAAAAGTTTGAAGCTTTCCAACTGACACACAGCTGAGAGCTGCTGACCGTTGGGATCTACTTTCTCATAAACGAAGCCGCGCAGAGTTTACCAAAAAGAAAACCTAGATGAAGAAACGTTGCGTTTGTGTTTTAATGTAAATGAATAAAAGTTTTACACTACCTTTCCTGTCCCTGTCGCCCCGGCACTGGGTCTGTATGCGGGCCCCTCCTCACCGCTCCCACCGCCTCAGTTGAGTCTGCAGCTCGACCTGGCGTCAGAGAGTCGGCAGGCCGCCTCACTCTCCGCTGAGCGCCAGTATCACGCCGCGGGATGCAGCATCACCCCAGACAACAAGAGGACCTACTTTTTTTTTTTCTACATTAACATCTTCATTCACAGCAGGGCAATCATGGATTATGTAACTGTGAAACAATGCAGATTTCTCGCTAATTTACTCAAAATTCTCATGAAGGGGGAGACTATTTTCCTCCTCAGATTGTTTCCTCTAGGTAAAGTTGATGCAATCATAAGAAACGAAAGTTTGACAACTTTTGTTGTAAACTTTGCAATTTTGTATGTAATTTTATACTTTTTCTCTCTCCCATTCAAATGAAACACATCCTATAATTTGTATTATAACAGTTTCAAATGGGACAAAACTCTTACTTTAAACTCTCCTGGCCTGGTGGTAAATTTATTCTTAAAACTTAAAAATGTCTGCCCTTGATAAAAGTCAGTTCTGTTTTCTGTAATTTTAGATTTGGCTTAGGTGGTTTCTGTTAAATCTTGCACTTAGTTTTCCTCTCAGTCACTTTGATTGATTTGGTCACTTTGACCAAAAGTGGTCTTATTTAAGAAATATTGTGTCCAAGAACACAGCCATGTCATGCATGGTTATTCCTCTACATCAAGTGTGAAACATTTACTTATTTATTTTGGTGCCTATTTTTCATATTGTGTAAATTTTAAACTTTGTGATTCTGCAGTATTTGATTATGTAATTTTTAACCCAGAATATCTTGAATACTTACACCAGTTTAAGGAATTTGGTTACCAAAGCTATTCATAGGCACATTAAAGTGAAGCAAAGTGTATATAAAAACAGGTGCAATGAAGAAAATGACCTATCAGGAAGAAGACATTTTTATGAAGAAGAAAAGTTTAAATATATTATCTAACTTATTTTTTAAACAAATAACATCAGTTGTTTTTTTTTTAACTAAATCTCTCAAATTCCCGCCTGCCACAACGAGAGGAACTAGTTTGTCTTGAGGACTGGCGGAGGGTTACGCTCCAAACGGTGGCGACTGCTGTCGAACGTGACGTCACAGAGCTGGCGGCAGCATGTCTGAGTGAGGCGGGCGCGAGCTGCACGTGAATAAATCTGGGAAAACAGCGCGTGAAGGTAGAGAGGGGTGGAAGACGGAGCGGGTGGGGGGGATCTCACGATGATGATGATGATGATGATGATGATGATGATGATGATGATGATGATGATGATGATGATGATGAGAGGAGACAGTAGAAAGATTTCCAAAACTTTTAACTAGAGGATTCCCTCTTACACACAAACACATGCACACACGTGCGCGCACGCGGCAGCTGTACGCTCATTCATTGGTCCACAGATTTACAGTCCCATTACAGAGAGGAACCCGCTGAGTTTATACAGACACTGTTAGGCGTTGTGGCATTTTATCTTACAATAACTTTGTAATAAACCTGTAGCACTCTAATTAGGTTAATTTGACCTTTATGGCGTGCAAACGTCTCGGTTTGATCGTTTATACTAAAGCGAATCCAGTTGAATAAACAGTTTGAACCTAAACTGGATCCATGCAGAAGAACCTGCCGCAGTTCTCACAGCCCGTTCTGACATCTGAAGATGCAACCACTGAATATTAATTTCGCGAGACTGACAAAGTTGACCACTCAGAAGGAAGTTTGATGTGCTGTTGCAACATTTTTATAGGTAGCATATTGTAGTTGTAGGGACTATTTTAAGGCCCCATTTCTATGACAATGAAATGGGGGACGATGATGCTGGAGAAGTTTTATTGCGTTTTGGTTATTTGCTCAAGGAGTGTTTTCTCTCCTGTATAAACCTGCAACAGAACTCATTTTTGGAATACCACATGTAGACAGGACATAAAGTCCAAGACAAACCATTGCACATTATGTGCAACAACATAATACAAATATTAAGTGTTTTTTCACCTAGAAATATCATTTTAATCTTGCATAGATTAAAAAAAATCTAAAATGATTAAACGTAATCATTCCAAAGTTGAAAAACAATGGCTCAGAGAAATCTTTAAAAGACCCAAATTAAAATGACTTTAAACCTGATGTTGAGTATGAAATTGGTCCAAAATCTTCTTCTTTTTTCAGTTTCATTGTGATATAAGCAAAAGCAAAAAATGAAAATAAAAAATCACTTTGAGTATTCTGCTCATCTGCTACTGCGGGAAATTTATCCAGCAGTAAAAACAGTCAACATGCTATAAAATATCCTACAATAGTTTTGTGCAGATGTTGAAATTCGGAGAGACATTGTGCTTTGCTACTATAAAACAATCAAGTTTAATAAAAATAACATTATGTTCTACTACTACTGCTTTAACTAAATTTTCTTTATGATATCTCACTGACTCTGTACAATAAAGGATCAAGGACAATCCTTGTAAATATTTCTGGCATTCAGTTAGCTGTAGATCATCGGATAATGTAGTTTTATCAATGCTTGCTAGGATCAACAATAAAAACAATAAAAATTGCAATGTCAGCCATTGGCTGCAAAGTTCATATATATGATAGATAGATGTTGGACCTTTTGGAGCTTCTAATAATCAGGTTGACTGGTATTTAGAAGACTATCCAGTTCTAATAGCGCAGGAAAACAATGCCAGACAAACTGGAATGCTGTTACAAAAACACAGAAAATATTAATAAATTATATTTACTTATTAGAAAAGCTGTTACTTCCAGTGCCCAATCAGTCATTCTGCAGTGTTTTATCATAGAAAACTGTCAGAAAGAGAATGCTGCTGCTGCTGCTTAAAAGATTTGCTGAAAAATTAGATTTTGTGGTAGAAGAGTGTCAGACATCCATTTTTTCATTGAGCATAATGCTAGCACAAGGCAAACATTTGCATCTTTAAAGCGTCTAACATGAAAGAAATTACATTTCAGGTAATATATGCTGTGCATGAACTGAGATTATGGGGAAAAATGTATTACATTTGCTGGTTTACTATGCTGATCTACTTTGGGTATCACAGGGAAAAAATCCAAAATGTTCATCCCTTAAACGAGTTTTTCAGGTTTATTGTTTACATAAATATGTATAAATATTCTGACAGATTTTGCTCAGACAGCAGTCTTCTGTGGACTAAAGGTTGATCCTTATTGTTGAGCCATCACACAGAAGGACACCAATCACTGACAGACAGAGGGGCTGGCTTCCTGCTGTCGTTACACTCAGTTTCAGTGGATTTTAATTTATGAATTAACCACAGTGACCTGAAGCTGCAGATATTAGTACTCTATGAAGCTAATCCAGACTGGAATTGATAGGGTCTTTAATCACAGGATTTTTATTATTATAATTATTTTCAGATTAAGTTCAAATATTAAAACACACACACATATTACATTTTTCTGTCTTCACAGGGACTTTGCATTGACTTCCATTCATTATTATCTCTGGACCTGAAGAGGAACAATCTAAAGTCAGTACACAACTTCTATTATTACAGCTGTAAACTAGAGATTAGGCCTAAAATCTAGTGATGGACTCAGACCTCAGCCTTCAGAATCACATAAAGAGCAGAAGAAGGTGCGTCTGTTTTTGTCACTGTGTTTATCTGGCACCTTCTTACCAAGATACATGCACTAGTTTCTAGTATCTTAGTACCCTTGATATAAGACAAAACTAAATAAATGCAAATGATTTTCATGTTTGCTATTTTGTACATCCGCTATTTGTCTGAAGAATTCACCCAGCAGTACTAACTTACAAGTAACTTTTCGATGTAGGAGTTTGTTTCAAGTCAATAAATCCTTAATGTTGATGAAAATGTACTTGTTCAACTGGCAGCAGATTAGTTCACTTATAACGTTAAAAATATCTTACCTTGCTGGAAAGTTCCTATTTGCACTAGGAACTACAAAAATACTCTGTAAGACTTTGTGTTTTTGCAGAGGTTGACTTACTAAGAGGTTGAAAGGATATTTTAATGCTGAAATTTTATTTCTTTAAGATTAATGCTATTGGGCTGTGGAAGACAGAAATTATATTGAAACATTTGATTACAACAGGCAGATTTCCTCATGCAAACACAAACCTGTTGCTTTTAAAACAGTCATCTACTTTTCTGCTTTGACCCAAAACAGGCCAAACTCCACAACCGCATAATGCTAACTATGAAGTGTGCAGATGGGACATCAGCGTTACGGTAGTAAACTCTGTTAGCTCAGGATTCACACAGAGATGGAACCATTTAGAAACCTTGGAGAGCTGCCTGTCTCTGACCAGGCAGAGGAAGAGTGGACCGATTACAACATTGGACTTCCATAAACTGGCACTGGATCCAAACGCTTTACGATGACTGACACACAAGCGGAGCTGCCACTCCTTCGGGCATGCGACTCATTTTGTCATACGAGGGCTGTTGGCAGTGACGCTAAATTTTTTTGCAGCATTGCAAAGCATGACAGTAGTGCAATCAAGCCAGCTCTCATTTCAAACGGGTAGCTCATTTGGCTCCTGCTTTGCGAGTCCTTTTAGAAATATTGAGGGTGGTAATATTTGAATGCTGTCTCCAGGGGATCTTGGTGTACCTCTTCCACCGTTTGCTGCACAGAGACAGCGAACGCACCAATCAGAGGGTGTTATCAGTAGTTATTCAGGCTAAATAAATTAAAAGTACCACTGGTGTGGAAGGTGTGCAATAACATTGTGTTATGATGTTTTTTAAATTGCTCTGTGTAGTCTTTGTTTTAGCTCTTTTTATGTATTTTAGGTGTATTTATTGCCTGTTTAAGCATTTGCTACTATGCATAAAACATGACAAATTTACCCTAGGGAACAATACATTTGATTCTATTCTATTCTAACAATTTCTTTTATTTTGTGGTGAAAGTATTGCGAAATGAGGTACTCATGCACAATAAAGTATTCATACCCTATAAGCATTTCATCTTTTGTCATGTTACAACAACAACAAAAAAAAAAAGCATTTCATTGGGATTTCATGCAATGGAACAACAGAACATTCAGCCCCTGTTATTCTGATGGAAGAAGGGGCCCACTAAGGGTGCATTCACACCAGCCCTGTTTAGTCCGTTTTAATCAAACTCTGGTTTGATTAAAGTCCAGTTCGTTTGGAGAGGTGTGTATGTAGAATTGAACTCTGATACAAACTCTGGTCCGCCATCAAACCTCAGTCTCAGTTCGATTTAAGTGAATTCTGGTGCGGTTTGAATGCATATGCAGAGTCAAGGAGCTAAACACAAAGGTGGGCCACAATTTTACAATTTTTACTTGTAAAAACATTGAAACCGTGTATCCTTGTCATCCTTCTCCACAATTATGAAGCTTTTTATGTTTGTCTATCACAAAAAATTTAAAAATATATATATATTATCATCTGTGTTTGTAACATAAAAAAGTAAAGAAGTCACTGTTGTCATTTGCAGTTTTGATCCTCTCCCAGAAAAAAAATCTCTTTCTGTTCTTAGCGTGTGTAAACTGAAATTGTGCCTTGCTCCCCAGATCAACCAAACTTTGAGTGGCAGAAGGCCTGCCATGGTTTACTGAGCTGAAGAGCCTGACAGCAGCTGTCACTGTCACTTGTTAGTAAGAACAATTAACCCCCGATAGCACAGTTGTCGCAGCTCAATTTGCACAAAGAAAGGGTGACATGTTAGACTTTATGCAACTGCCTCTACACCTGTTGCTGGTCACCTGTCTCCTGCTCACTACTATCTGCCTGTAATGTCAGATGTTTGTGATAAAACTGGTTAAATTGTTACTGTAACTCATACAAAAACATATTAAGGTTTACTTGTTTTGACTCTTGAATTGCATCTCAACCTCATGTCTTTGGTGGGGAAAATTCATCATTGAAACATTTTTCAAGTTCTTCCTATTTATTTATTGTATGTGCACAGCAATATCCACTGAGAGATTAAATGCACACAAAAACAATCTATATATACACACACATAATAAAAAGACACACATAGTTCCACTTTAGCTTCCTTAAACTACAGAGCATGTATTAAAAAATGAATGTCTTTGTCTCTGTGTTCATTTGCTAACAGCAATCTGTTTTTTATGTTTCTTTTGAAGTAATTGCTTCATCCTCATGGAATGGTCAGAACAAAAACAAAAGACTCAGGAGGTTAAAGCTGAAGTGCAAATGATTCTTCCAAAGGTCAAATGACCCCCCAATCATACTGATAAATTAGTTACAAATATGCTAAAGACAACAAAGTCAGTGTTTTGAAGTGGCCATTGAAAACTTGACTGCAGAGCTAAAAATGTACGTGAAAGCAAGATGGCAGACAAACCTGACCTATCAATGCCAGTTCTGTTAGGAGGAATGGGCCAAACCTCCAGCAAGCTAATGTGAGAAACTTTTAGAAGGATACACAAAATGTTTGAGCCAAGTTGAACTCAAAAAGAAGAAGGGGCTCATGGATGGACCCGTGTGAAACTCCATATTTAATGCTGACCTGAAATCATTCTAAAGTGCTCATAGAAACCAAACAAGCTCTGTTATTCTATTATTTCAGGGCCACAAAAACTGTGATAATTGTTGAACTGTCCCCAATTTGAGAGCTGTAGGAAACACTTCAGAGTCAAGAGATATTTGCTTTTTTACTGTTGAACTACAGACTTCAAGTTCAATCAATACTGGGAAACTTTATGGAAAAAGATGAAAGAAAAAGGCAGAAATCAAGCAAAAACCAAAACGTGTTTTACCAATATGCTTTTTTAGACTAACATTTTCTCATCTTCTATTAGACTTAAAATGTTTCCATATAAAGCATAAAAAAAAAAAAAATTAAATATTGCGCTTTTAATATCCTGCATCAGGTCAGCAAGGTCATCCAGCAGATGCTCCCCTGCTGACACTCAGTCTGATGTCATATCTCCGGAGAGGTGGAGGTCTGTACATCTGGAGCAGCCGGGGCTCTGTAAGCGATAGCCATCATGACATCACCTCTTCCTGGTTCAGCCGAGCAGCGAGGGGCAAAAATAAACCGCTTCTCAAACAATGCTGATGACTGATTGTGCACGGGAAAAATGATTACACCAACGGATCAAACTACGAGGACATGAGGAGTCAGGGAGCAGGGAATGGACTTTTTCTAAATGAGTCCAATGTCAAAAGGATAAAAAGCAGCAGTTTATGTTTAGATTCTATTATAATCAGCTTTAATTTAGTTATATTTTCATCTATAATGCCAGAAACAAAGCTTAGTTTCAGAAGTATTTTTATGTACAGTTATGTAAAAATCAGATAAAATGTGAAGATTAATATTTAGATATTAGCATATGTTGATTTGAGGCATTTATTTATTAATTTGAAAGTGGAATTAATATACTCTGTACAACTTTAATGTTTCCCTTTTTAGGGATCTTTTCTATTCCATAAGTGGTCAAAATTATTCATATAGGCTTAAATAGATACATAGACCACCATTAATATTTGGGAAACTGTTCCTTAGCAAACTAACATCTAACCCTAACACTTTTTTTGCCATTAAAAAGCAAACAGTGAAAATATTAATTAGTATTTGTCTACACATTTGATAAATATTTCTTAAAGGTAAAGGTAAATAATATTGAATAACTTTTTACATTGATAAGATTTCATTTGTTTTTCTTTTTGTTTGTTTCTTCTTTTGCAATCAAAATCAATTATTATTATTATTATTATTATTATTATTATTATTATTATTATTATTTTTTAGCTAACTTAGAACTATTTACAAGGTATTTTGCCATATTAACGCTTCTGTATGACGGTAAAGACTATTTTCGCTCCATATAAATGTTACTTTTTGTTACTCGCTGTGTTGATCACAGACAATGATTTCACATCTCCAAAGTTGAGACAGCAGCATAGCAGAAGAAAGAAATACTGCCACCTGCAGGTTGGCGTTAGTATCACTATAACTCAATGTTTTTCAGATTTTTTTTTGCATAAAATTTGTAATAAACTCACAATTATGTATTATGGCGAAACATTGCAGGGATGTGTTGATTTTCCGCAAGTTTCTGTGAAAAACTGGAGTAACTGACTGATGTAATTTGGCAATATATAGATAAAAACTGCTTTGATTTGACTGATAAAATATTCAAGCTCACAACTGTGAGGCTCTGTTTATGTTCCCCTCTGGAGTCTAAAAAGCCAGATTGAGTTTGACACATGTGCTTTGTAGCTTTTAAACGGTGGTGTTCAATACTTTACTTGTTAGGTTTATTTAAAAAAAATCATGTTTGGCAGCTTATACGATATTTCAGAGCAGCAAGATTATCTGTAAATGAACTGTTGACATCAGATTGTTACTGGAAGGTCAAACTGTTTGAATGATCCAAAATACACACATGGGAATTCATGCCTCAGCTCTCTGGGAGAGAAATCGTACCCAGAGGGTGAGAAATGATGTCACCAGGTTTCAACAGTGGCTGTCATGTAACCAGCACATAATGGGGGCAAGACGGGCTGTTATTGGTTTTACTGGGACTGGAACATAACTGGACTTTTATGGAACAAAACCACTTGAGTTTTTTGCATTATCAATGCTTCATCTATTGGTTCTACATATAATTCCTACAGTTATATGCTACAAAAAAAATTAACAAGCTTTATGTTTCATAGGAACACATGGGAACTTTTAAACTCAGTTCACATTTTACACAACTGGGAGAAAGCTAAACATTTTAAACAGACATTAGCAGAAATTTATATTTCAAAATATAAAATGTTTGCCAAAATGTTTCCAACCAAGATAATGATTTGTCAGTCATTTCAAAAAATGTTCGTCAAATATATAAATTCACACGATGCAGTGCATTAACTCTACTTTTTTAAAAACTATATATACATATAAAGACATATTTAATCCATTTTAATGAAGCTTATACATCCATCTATCGCTTGCCCACACGGAAAGACTTATCAATCTCTAGCACCCCCTACTGGTTGACTCCGAGACATACTTTAGTGATAAAAAAAACAAACAAACAAACAAAAAAAACATTTCAAATATATTTGTACCCCCGGTGAAGATTTGCAATAAGCTTTAAAATAAAATCTATATTTCACGGCAGCAGCATAACCTTTCTTTGGAAATGTTAGGGTAAAACATGCAACTTTAAATTAATCCAATTTAATTAGTGTAAACAAAAAAATCAATTTATTTTTCTCAGTCCCTTTGTGCATTTCTTAAATTCTCCTTTATGTTTGCAAAAGTGCATTTCTCAAAACCATTTGTACAAACAGCAAAGCAGCATAGATTACCTGAAACTTGTAACTTATCCATCAAGGTCAGATTTGTGGGCATCTATTAAGGGTCCTGTCAACAGAATCTCAGCTGCTCCTCCACAGTTCTTCTCTGATTAATGCTCTTCTTGCTCAGTTTCTCAGTTATGGTGGAACCATGTTGTGCTGGGTTTTCAGCTTCTTTTCGTTTTCCTATGGATTGAACAGAGCTCCACCGAAAGACTTGGCGTTTAGTTTTCTGCTTTAAAATTATTCACATCGTTCACTAATGTTCTTTAACAAACACCACTTCTAAATTATGTGCTCTATTGTGTCGGTTATTCACGTAAAATCTCTACAATGCACAAGCACTGAAAAAACAAAACCTTTCCAAATATTTTTGGTCTAGTTTCTAGTGCAAATATCTTAGTGCACTTGAAATAAGACAAAACTAACTTATAAGTAATTTGCAGAAAGAGCTTGGAGCTTGTTTTAAGTCAATAATTTCTTAATATTAAGTTTTAAAAAGTGTTTCTTTCATTGGAAAATATTTCACTTGTAACATGGGAAAATGTCTTGTTGTAAGTGAAATAGTCAATGCAACAAATACTTTTTAAAATCAATATTAAGAAACAAGCTCCTGTTTCTTGCTGTAAAGTTACTTGTAAGTTAGTTTTGTATTATTTCAAGTGTTTTAAGATATTTGCAATTGAAACTGGATTAAAATTACTTTGGAACATTTTGTGTTATTGCAGTGTGGCTGTTATGTGGCAAAATGTGCATCAATTTAAGGGATATAAATACTGCAAGACATAAATTATTCAGACTGACTGTCCACCAATAAACACAGAGCGTTAAACATCCCAGTAATATTACATCTGTGCAGATTTGTAGTATTTTCAGGGTGATTTTACTTTGCTTTATGTGAGTGCAGAGTTTCTGCTCCTCCATGAGATGTCAGTGTTGCACAAGCAAAAGCCGCCATGCTCCAGGAAGCCGAATCAATTGGGGCTTTGGGAGTTTTCTGGCAGCACCTGCCTCACAGATAAACATTTGGTGCATTTGGAAGGAAAACTCCAACCGTAACTTAGGCTTCAAGAAACATTCCACGTCAAATTATTTGAAGGTTCAATCAAAACAGACCACGTTTTTCTGTTTGAGACCCGTTTTCAAACTGAAATGTTGGGCCGGTAATTCATGGATCTAGCGCTGAAGCCAGTGTTGATATGTGAGCTGCCAAAATGGACAAAGAAAAGCCTAAAGTAAAACAATATTTCAACCGATAGTTTATAAGATCTCAGCGATGGGAGAGGGTGCCAGCAGGGGCTGCGGCCTGGTCGGGTTGAGGCGAGGTTTTGTGGTTTGTTGGTTCCTCCTTGAGTTTAGCTTAAGTGGACATTGAGGTCAGGCTTGGCCTCGTTTGTGTGAGTTTGGGAATATAACGAGAAACTGATACACTTCCTTAGCAGCACGTCGAACCTAAAGGGTGGAAATTGGAATAAGTGAATAGTGTAAATACTGAATATTGCTTTTGTTTTACATCTTCAGCTGGATGTCAAAGTGGATCTCCAAAGTTATAATTTAAACACTACAGTACTCAAACAATTTCCTTTAGACAGAACACAGACTTTTCATTTCTCAGCTGGAAATCTGTGTCCAGCGGGCAGAGCCGTTAACGGGGGGAGGCATTGCACAGCCTGCGTCTGGTGTGTCTGTGAGATCACTGATGGCTGTCGGGGAAAAAAGGCCGAACCCTCTCGGATGTCTGTTTGGCTGCCAACTTGTTCTCCTTTAACTGTCCCAGACATCTGATGAGCAGCAGAGAAAGAGGGGGAAGAAAAACAGACATCTGGAAGAATGCATCCCCAGAGTGACAGCTGTTTGCAGTCATCCAGCATGGTTCTTATTAAACCTGTGCCTATTTCCTCATAGAAAGCTGCTTTCACTCATACAGTGCTGTGCATGAGTATATGTATTTTGTTTTGCACTTTGGCAACTATTTCTCCCATTTCAGTCCAGTTTTTGTTCTCAACCTCCTAAAAATAAGTTAAAGGAGACCTGCTTTTCTTCCTTGAACAGGTTAGGATAGGTCTATGGGCTATACAAAACATGTTCATCACATTTTTTTGCAAAAAAAAATAAATAATAATAATTCAATGAGATTTTAGTCTGATCAATTCTGCCTATTTTAAACTTCTGTATATCTTTAAAAGGCAGAAGTGGAGCCTCCTGCACAAGCAACAAGAATACAGCAAGTGGTTTCTGGATGGTAAGTCAATAGCAAAACACTTGTCTTTTCCAGCAGCTATTGTACAGTGGATACAGCGGTAAAACCAGCTGACCAAATGTGCTGGAACTTCGCTTGGTTTGTTAGGTGGCGGACTGAGTTCCACTATGGTTGCTAGGTAACGAGGCTGTGCTTTGCTGTGGTTGGTGAGGGACGGTGCCTGCTGACTTGTGGTGTTACATTCCCGAGGTTTTTGAAATGGATAATTTTCCAGACAACAAAAAAACATGAACTCATTGCCAAAACCAGCTGGTGGTTTTCAAACTCTTAAAAAATATTAGCTTCACTGGCAGATTATTTCACTTATAGATTGTAATAAATGTTTTGTTATAAGTGAAATAAAGCTCCAGTGAGACTAATATTTTTTCATCTATACTAAGAATTATTTACTCAAAAAAGGTTCTATAGTTTGCTGAAAAGTTACTTGTAAGTTATCTTTGTCTCATCTCAAGTGTACTATATCTGTGCTAGAAATAAGACTAAAAATACTTGGTAAGATTTTGTTTTTTTGCAGTGTAGTCTACGATGGCAGCGGATAAACAGTTTTGCTGGAACAGTAAATTGTTTCTAAATCATTAGCACATTTAGCAGCGCGTAAACAAGCATGATTGACAGCGCTGTGACCCTCCTCATGGTTTTTGACTGGGAGAAGGTGGAGGAGCTTGATCTTTTTATACATAATCTGTCTCATATTATAAACTCATAGCATAGTGACAGCATTAAAAAATATGGAGAAAAAAATATATATATATTTTTTATAAAAGTTACAAACTGCAGCTTTTAATGCAATAAAATCTTTTCTTTTTTGAAATCCAGGACAGCACATGACTTCAGTTCCCTGATGCTGTAAGAGGGAACAAGCTGTAAACGGACTTAGTCATCGTTTAGCCCTGACTGCTGTGAGTACCAGCTTCCAGGAGGAACGAACCTTTGGTCCCAACCACTTCCCCTCAACTTCTCTTGAGTGGGCATTCCAATAAAGATTAGCTGCAAATCTTTCCTGTTGGACTGTGGATAATCCCTGAAACACTGCCGCACTTCTCTGATACCAAGACTGAATCGGACACAGGTCGGGTCGCTGCTTTTATCTTGTAATGTGGCTGTTCAAGGCCTTGTACGTTCCTCTCTGAGACAATAGAAAAAGCCCAAGAAAAGGGAATAGAAAGATTAAAATTGTAATTTGATGGATTGACTGAAGCTCTTTCATATAAAATAAACAAGGAAGTGCAAGAAGTTTGGCTACTACCTCACTAAAATCATCAGAAGAAATTTAATCACAATTCTTAAAGGATGCTTAACAAAAACAAAAACCAAACAAAAGTCATGAAAGAAGAAATCGCTACCATTGTACAATTTTTCTTTTTCTTTCCAGTCTCCACATGCATGCTGATTGTGGGAATTCTTGTAAAATTATCAACTTGTTGCAATGAACAGTCACCAAACATTTGTTTGAGGAGGAATAGCTGCAAAATCATTTTCTCGATACAATCGCCTGGTTTTCTTTCTTTAGAAAAAGGTTTTCCTAACAGATAACCAGGATCAAAAGGGAATGTATGAAATTTGACTTGAATCTGTCATTGTTTTGGAACTTAATTTACATATTTCTGACTATAACTTAGATTTGTTTGTCTTGAAACAACAATTTCTGTGCCATTTAAATAAACTGAATGGAAATCAATAGCATTTATTCAGAGAAATAAATAATTCCAGAATAAAATCTGGAATCTTATAATAAACGTACGCAGGTTTATTTGTGTCACTAAGCCTCCAATTCAAAGTGAATAATTGCTAATCATAAGAAGCTGTGGCAGCTGGCTGATCGATAGGAAGCTTGAAACCAGCAAGACATCTGTCTGTTCAAACACTGAAAGAGTTCAAGGTAAATTAACACGCAGTGTGACAAAATGGAGATCTGAAGCAAATCTCATTAAATCAGGAAGGTTGTAAAAATGCATCTTACCACTAAGCAAAGACAATTTTAAACTTTGTGCTGGAAAAAAATAAGCATGACCAAAAGCATGACCTGCAAACTGTCCAAATCTCAAACGTATCCAAAGTTCTTGATGAAACTGGAAAGGAAAGAGACGCACATTGAGCAGAGCCGGCCTGTGGTATGAGCAAGCTTTGCCTCTTTTCACTTGGGGGCCCTAAGAGAATCTGAATTTACTTTAAAACAATTCTCCAAGCTTTAAGCATCTCACAGAGCTCTGGTCAATCCGGATACAGACAGACTGGGCATAGAGAAGCAGCCAAGAGGCCCACTGTCACTCTGGAGGAGCTGCAGAGATCCACGACTCAAAACGAACATACAAGTAACTTTTTGGCAAGAAATAGCAGCTTGTTTTAAGTCAATAATCCCTTAATATGCGAAATAATCTGCCAGTGACATATATTTCCCATACCATAAACTAAAATGTATATGACTAGTACTGTTCCATCAATATTCACAAACTACTGACTTAATACAAGCTCCTATATTGTGTTGAAAAGCTACTTCTAAGTTAGTTTTGTCTTTTTTTCAAGTGAACTAAGACATTTTATAGAAACTAGACCAAAAATACTTGGTCAGATTTAGTGCTTTTGCAGCAATTTCATATTTTTTTACACCTAAGCTGAAATTCATTGAGAGTGTGGGCGCCCACAAGCTCTTTTCATGTCCAGATCACAGTGAAAAACTGGGATTCACACGTGTTTCTCGCACATAATGCGATTTAAAAGTGACAGAGAGGACATTGCTGCTTTTAAGCTAATCGGCAGCCTTCAACGATCCCCGTGGCATAATTGGGAATAATGAGTTACTCACACTGCCGTGATGCGATTCTACTTTCATTTCTGCAGCGAAACAAATGATTTCCTTTTCATGTTGTGCTTTTAAACACAGATTTGTGAATGCAATGGGATGATGATATAACACTAGAACAGATGCGCTTAGCTGTGTTTGCATGCAGGCAGAGTTTGTCGACCCCCTTCTGCGGACTCTCCTAACGTGATTTATAATTTGAAATACCAAAGGGTTCAAGTTTTGGCTTGATTTAATTCATTCATGGAAACAGTACTGGGTGTTTCACCTCTCTCTGGGATCGTGTCTCGGAGGGAAAGGGCTCCAAACGGGAGCATAATGCGAGAATTAGCTTTCGGAAAAGATTCAAGCTCAACTGAAAAGGACAGTATGGGGGAGACAGGGGTTTTAGTTGTTTTACAGCTCAGTGGTGGCATTTGAAAGCTCTGCCTTCCAGCAACGTGGGTGGCACAGTTGTTCCGAGCATCTCCTCCAACGTATTGTCACCGACTCTGGTGCACTTGTCAGCGTCTCTCTCTCTCTCTCTTTTGCTCTCCTTTGGGTGAAAATGTTGATTTGGTTTTATCTCAGGTAAGTCGAGACTTTGATTTGCCTGAATTCCTCTGACATGTTTACTGTTTCCTTAGTTTTTTTCCCCCTGCAGAGGTCACTCTGCCCGGCGCCTCCATGGTTCCCGGATGACATCTCATGTTTTGCATAAACAGAGAAGCGGAAAATAACAAAAAAAAATTTCCCCTGTTTTACACCCATACTCAACTCGTACACCCCTTATTGTCCTTTATGTGCAGCCTAAGTGCTTTGGCATTAAATCTTCTTTTTTTTCTGCTAAATAAACCAGTTTCTGGTTGGAATTACACACAACTTGGTGTGAGGTCCCTTTCAGAGAGGGGGCCTGGATCCTTTTATCCAAAATGTTTTCTATTTCTGCTTTTGTAAGACACTTTTGACTGCTTTGAAAAGAGAGAAACCAGGTTTTTCTTGTGTTTCTGGGGGTGAGGTTGGGGATTTTTCTCAGCATTGTGGTGAGATTTATTCTAAGAGGCTGCATTTTTTCCTGATTTCCCTCTTTGTTCTCGGTAAGTAGTTCCAGGTCCCCCCTCCGCCCCAAAACCCCTCACTCACAGTCACACGCACACACTCGTTTAGCGCGCGGGTGCTTTTTTCCACGCCGGTGTGCACGTGCGTGAGTGTGCGTGTGTGTGTGCGTGCGGCCGAGGCGGGGACTCGGTGTGACACCTGCTGCTGGGATGAATGGGGTCAGTGGCAGGGCCCTTCAGCAGGCAGCAGCTGCTTGTTCTCACTACAAACCCGACTCCCTCAGCGCATCAAAGGACTACAACTGAAGGACACAACACATAGTGCCCTCTACCATCATCTCCTCTCATTACAGTTATTATCTCCAAGCACTGCGACCCGTCTCTCTCTCCTGGGGTCACGGACGTAATCGTCGGGAAGGAAACTTGAAATTGACCAAGGGGAAACATCAAAAACAAACTTCAATTTCCCCTCCTGCAGCTCTCCCAATGCAGGAAGAGGTCTGCAGACAGCTGCTGACAGACAGGATTCCTGGTATTTGGTTGGTCTGACCTGTCTGTGCTCTCTTGCTGTGTGGTAGTCTGCCCTGCATGTGACTCAGTGGGTCTGAAAACATTCCCCCTCAGGCATAAAATAAAGCGAAGGCTGGTGGATAAACACTGAGATATGAAAACAACTGTCTGTTCTGCAGCGCCAACAAGTGCTTCACATCTGTTCCAGCCTCGTTTTCAGGATTTATTTTTTGCCTTTTCTTATTGGAAATTAAGAGGATAGCAACAAGCATTATTTTCCTTTATCTATCCAGCAGAGGTCAGCCTTTTATTAACAAATTATGAGGGTTAAAGTCATGCAAAACCAAAATTAAAGCTAAGATAACATAAATTATCAATGGTGCGTGTCATATTTGTGACTCCATAGTTGGAAAAATCTCCAGTAGGTTCTTTAACGTCCAGGTGGGATCATAAATGAAGCTGAAGGACGGAAAAACAGAGATTATAAACCTGGAAAACAGCAAAATATATCACAGATTAACCCAAAAAAGCTCTCTGTTAAAACAATTCCAGTCAGAGCTTTGCTTTCTCTCACCATTCACATGAATGTTACATTAATATTAGGATTTTTATGATTTTTCTCAGGGTTAGGATGAGAATCAGCCATCATCCTGGTTGATTTTTGAAAATAAAAATCAGGAAATTTGTATGTTTTAATTTGCACTTGGTCAAACCTATCTTTACAGGATCAAATGTAAACATATTTCTCCTCCAATATTTAGTCTCCTTATCAAGATATTCAACCTACTTTGTGCAATGCAAACATTCCCACATCACAATGCAGCCACCACCATGCTGGTACACTGTCATTCAAACTAAAATACCTCAACCTTTTCCTCGTCTAACTATAAAATTTTTCTGCAGAAGTGTTTTCTCTGGCTAACATGGGCAGCTGCTACATTTTTATCACCCTAAAACTTGTTTTGAGTGTTTTTTTGTCTTCCTAATCAACCCCCTTTCAGTCCATGCTGAAGTAAAACTGGTTTCACTGGGAGACAGAGACTCTTGTCTCCCATCTTACAGTTTTTGATAGTTTTATGCCTTGCTCGTGTGTTTGTTTGGTCCACACCAGGATTCGCTCAAGTGTATTTACACAAAATGTCCGAACCAACAGGGGAAACAAACTCTGGCCCATTTAAATTGGTCCAGCTGTGTCAGGTGTGAATATACCCACAGTCAGATTAAACCAAAACTCCCAATAAATGCAAAGTTGTGCATTTAATTCTAAGTTGCATTACGATTCCAAGAAGAACAGCTCAGCCTAAATTGATTATTGTTTTAGGTCTGTATTATAGTATATAATTTATTTCTGTTTAACTGGAGCATTGTTGGTTCTAATAAGCAGCTCTAGAAGAACACGGTGTGTTCGGGTCTGGTCCATTCGGACAGTTTGTAGGTGAGGAACATGGCCGCCTTGGACCGTGGCGCTCAGCAGGAGCGTCCGTTTCCAAAGTGGTCTTTTAAACACCGACACGCTCCGTGTTGATGCACCGAGCGTGGCGGCTGCACGTGTCGTCTCCAACATTTGTTTTTATCTTTGGGAGAAAAAGAGCAAGAAATTAGTAACACACTTAAAAACACAAGGGGCGACTTGATTGAAAACCAGAATTTCTTTATACTTTTCTTACAAGATAAGATGGCGTATTAGGCTCGCTAAGAAAATATATATATATAAAAAATACATTTACAAGAACAAAGTCATAAAATAACAAGAATAAAATGATGCTTTCTTGTTGGCTGTGCAGGAGGCCCTACTTATATTTTTCAAGGATATATGGTTGTATCATTGCACATCTGATTGCAACCATTTCTGTGGGGGTGTGGCCAGGAACAGAGTATTTGGATTTAAAGAGACAGGACGCACTAAAACAGCTGAACATAGGCAGAACTGAGCAGACTGAAATCTAATTATATAAGACGAATTTGTGCTATAAATGTGATGATGATGCTTCCTATTATTCAAGGAAGCATAATAGGTCACCTTTAAACTAATTTGAACAATGAACTGATGAACTTGAACTGAACTGAATATTAAGAAAATAGACTTTGTATTATGGTCATTCATCCTTTTCACAGAAAAGCTGCTTTGCACTTTAATACTAGTTAAAACTGAGAGCAAAGCCTTTCAGCACCGCCTGCTGCGGATCCTGTTTGAGAGATAATTTAGCAGAGCTGTGGTTGAAGATGAAAACAGAAAGAGCTGGTGGCTGATCCCAGAGCTGAGTGGGTGAGCCGTCAAATAAACACGGTCTCTCTGGATTCTCCGCTGCCAAGCTCTTCTTCACAAGATCACTCTCTCTGCCAGTTAGCGCAGATGAGGCGAACATCTGGGGATGCGCTCTGATCATTTCAGCCTTTTACAGGCCTGATGTCAAACATGTGAGCGATATCTGCAGCGCTGGCGGTCATCTTGACATTTCTGGTTTGATTCTGGAGAGAGATCGCCAGGAAAAGCTCCCACTGGACGCTTCTTGATAGTCGATTTTGCATGCACGGTGTGAGATTTGCTTTGTGTGCTGCAATCATCCAATATTATGGCGATGAATCATTTACCAAAGAAAATATAGAGACAAACTGAAAATAATTGCTGTGTATGCAGATTAAATGCATATTCATTGGCAATCTGGCTAAATGTAGGTTTGAAAAACCTTAAATGTATATTAAATGTCATCTCACATAACGTAAAAAAATATTTTATTTGAATACATTTATTTTATTGCAAATGTTTACTGCATAACACAGGAGTCCATTTCACTCAAAACCAGAAAACATATCATTTAAACAAGGTGTGTTTTCATATATTAGGCCTATTTTCTTATTAGAGAAAATAGCAACTATCAAGAACTGCAACTAATTAGTATTTTACTAATCAATTGTTCTGATGATCAAATGATTAATAAGAAAAAATAATTAATTCTGAATATTTTTCATTTAAACACCTTTTTTTATACAATATTACAAATACATTAAAAGATGCAAATAAGCAAATAATTCTATCCCTTTTATAAGAAAATGGAAAATGTATTGTCTAAAATACAATAATAAAGCACTCCTTAAGTGAATGTTTGATCATTTGTAGCAAATGATGTGTCTGCAGTTAAACCAATACTGTCATTTAGTCTGCTCATTATTTATTGGATTAATAATTGGATAGCAAAAAGTGCTCATGAGGAAGTTTTTTTTATTTTGTTTTATTTTATTTATTTATACAAATTTTAACCAGGTGAAGCTAAAACTAAAACTGTCACTTAAGGAGTTCTGGGTAGAATATATTTACAGTCAAAGAAGGTTTTTTTTCATCTTAAATACTAAATGTATTTATATTTTTATATTATAAATTAATCTGATTAATTGTTTCAGCCCTACTCCTATCCTTAACTTGCTCATTCCTACAGCTGGTGAAGGAAAACAACCGGAACCTCCAAATAAAACTGATTTAGAGCCAAAAATTATAAATTAAGTTTTTTAAAAAAAGGGAACTTTCACTTTTGAAAAATATTTACAATATTTGTTGAGAATTTGGGAATTTGTTATAATTTTTAAAGAACCAAAATCTAATTTCTACTTTTACATTTCAAAACAAATTAAAACCTTTGCATAAATAAAATGGGTACATTTTCTATGGGCTGTTGATATAACTAAGCAAAACAAAACAAGGATATAGATATAAATTAAGTTACATGTGGAAGTTAAATAAAATTTGCAAAACAACAAAAACATACATTTGTTAATATGTCTGTATTTAAAATCATTAGTTATCTCTTACTAATTTTTAGCTGAAGTTTTAAAGAACCATTTCTGAAGATCCAAAAAGCCTCTTGTGGCTCCGGAGTCACAGGTTGCAGACCTCTGGTCTAAAACATGTGACCAAACTAACACACAAATGGTTAAATTTACACAAAAAAATGACTCTTCTTCCAAGTTATATCAAGATCCAGAAAAAATAATAAAAATTAAAAAAAATCAGTGGAAAGGACTGAACAATCCTGAGTAAAAAAACCAAAAGATCACTAAAAGGTTATAGATAGTTCATAATGATGCCAAAGTTGATAAAAATTTATGTTAATATGCTTTTTTTTTTTTACATACACTGAATAAATGTCACCAAATGCATCATCTTATAAGTAAGATGATGCAACTGCAATAAAAGGCTAATTTATTTGATTCTCCCCCACTTTATTAAGAAAGAAAAAATGTTTACGATGTCAAAACACTTACATTAGGTTGTTAGAGGCTGACAGAAATAAATAATAAATGATCTTATATATTTTTTTTATTATGTGGGTGTTTATGACGTTTTACCTCGACATCCCACTGATCCCTGCAGACTCGCCATCACGAAGCCGTCGCTGCAGATGCAAACGAAGCTGCCGAAAGTGTTGCTGCAGGTCCGCCGCGGTGGACAAACATCAACCTTCTGACACTCATCTACATCTTCAACAAAACGCGTTCAACAAGCGATTCTTTCACGCCCAAACAAGAACAACCTAAACTGTTCTTTAAAAACAAACAAACAAACAAACAAACTCAGGACAGGATGCCAAAGCGTGTCTCTGTCTTTGATCAAAACTGAAATGTACTTTTAAAAGAAACCAGTGATCTGGCCTGAACAAGCAGCTCGTTGTTTGCAGGGATAAAGTTCACTTTGTGCATGTGGAATGAAGATTTTTGAGTTCAAGTAATTGGCTTTTAGTTGCCTGATTAAAAACCAGCACCTTGTGCTTCTCTTCGTACAGTAAAAGTGAGCGGATTGGTCCAAAATATTGATATCGATACCAAGTCTGTATCGGTACTGGATCAATACTAGCATGGTAAGATTGATACTTTAGTTTCAGATTCTCTGTAGAAATTTTCTTTCATTTTTGTATTGTAGTTTCTCCAATTCATTTTCATCAGAGCTGATTTTGGATTAAGGAACACTCAGCAAAAACATATAATTTTTTATGTTTTTATGCTAAGTATTTTTGTCTTGTTTCTAATGCAAATATCTTAGTAAACTTGAAATAAGGCAAAACAACATTACAAGTAACTTTTCAGCAAGATATAGGAGCTTGTTTTAAGTAAATAATTCCTAAATATTGATGAAAAGTTACAGATTATTTCACTTAGAATAAAGGAAAATGTGTTATTATTAAATGAAAGAATCTGGTAGTAGAACTAATAATTTTTCACCAATACTAAGAAATTACTGACTTAAAATAAACTCTCATATCTTGCTTTAGTCTTGTTTCAAGTGTGCTAAGAGATTTTGCACTAGAAATTAGAGCAAAAATACTTTTTAATATTTTGTGTTTTTTCAGTGTAGGCTTCTGAAGTCATTTAAGGACTTTGCTCAAAAGATAAGAAATGTTTGCCAGGAAACCAAACAATTTCTGCTAAAAAGAAGGACCGAACATCCAGCCAGAAGACGGTATTATCCAGTAATAATTCAGAAACATTTTCACAGCAGTGAGGATAAATTTGTGACTTCATTCTGGCTCAGATTTTGCTCCCTCAGTGTGAGAATGTTTCCCCAGCAGCCATGGGAGAGACTCGGCTCGTTACAGGACAGGAGCTGTCGGCTACTGAGTTATCGGAGGTCACAACCGGACGCTGATGAGAGTCCGCAGTTTTCTTTACTTTAGCTAATTAGAGGCTTTTGATAATTGGTTGGGCAGACCGCCACTGCTAACAGAGCTGCAGAGAGCTGAGCTAACATCTCTGGAAAACTGTTCTTTAGTTTCTTTAAAAACAAACGTAACACAGATGATTCATGCAAACGTTTCGGTGTGCAGGTTTTCTTTTGGTGATCACAAGGGTCGCTGGACAAGTGACTTTAACATCCTGTGGTAGGAAGAGTTGGATTATATTTTTTAGAGACAGTTTGTACACAGTTTTACAGGATTAGGGAAACATTTCTCAGAGGTCTACTGATTTATCATCCTCTTTCAATCACTGGCTTAAAACACATATAATCACTAACAGAACAGAACCAGGGGACCGACTTTAGTTCTCAGAGGATGTAAAAGAAGAGTTACTTTCCTTAAATTGTACTTAAGTCAAGTTACAGACATAAAATGCTACTCAAATAAAAGCAAAACGCATCTAATTAAAATATTATTTTAAGTAACGTTTTTATGAACAAATATAAGTTCTGCTCATGGATTCACAAAGGAAAAGAGGACGATTGGTCTCAAACTGTTTTGTTTTTTACAGAAGAGGATTATGGCCACTGTGAAAAAATGATTTAAAAGTCTGATGTTTTTCTCTTTAACCTACCTTTTCACTTATGTATTGTACCTTGTACTCTGATATATAATACATAAAAGTAAAAAAAAAAAAAAAAGAATTTTGACTTTTGATCTCAGAAAATTAAAGACAGAATTCCTTTATAAATAAGAAGGCAACACAAATGGGCACTTTGGCTATTCCACTAGCGCAAAAACATTTTTTATAGAAAAACACGATTTTCTTTTTTATTTGGCGTGTTTCCATTAAGTGAATCAATTTTCCTAATCATAATTGTCACATTTACATGCTCAATGGAAACAAAGCTTCTGAAACATGCTTGAAATTAGCGCTTTAGCAAAGTGTATGCTAAACACTATAACAGTATAGCGCTTTAGCGTTAGCAGAACTAATGCTAATCATTCATGTTTTGAAGCTGGTTAGCAAATGGTGACTCTATTAACTTATTGGAAGACTGGATTTTATCGAGGTCTACTGAGTAAAGGGGGCTGGATGAAAATGCACATTTCTCTTATTTTTAATTTCAAAAGAATTTGAAAACCATTCGTGCCTTTTCTTTTCTCTTTGAAGTTTTTTTTAAGCGTAGAACGTACCAATAAAATTCACTGAGATTTGAGGTTATAATGTTACAAAGCGCTTCCTTATGGTGAATTAAAGTAAGCATCAATTTTGCATGTTAAGTTTTTTTAGCTTTAGATACTGTCATTGATAAAATACAGTTATAACTTCAAGAAGGTCAGTCATAACTGCTTGTTTCTTTCATGGTTTTAAATTTACCGTAATCCCAGACGTACCACCATTCTTAAAGCTTCACTAGAGAAAATACCTCAGTAACTCATCAACATGGTGAAAAATGGGAAGAAATTGACATTTTTATGTATTACTAAGATGTTCGGTCTGTTATGCAGAGATGTGTGTCTCTTTAAAGGGGCCCCTACCTTTACAGGTTTTATTATCGGTCGCCAGGTGGAGGCCAGGTGGACACAGGCACTGAACTGTTCCCGATCTCTCCAACTGGCAACCAAACTGGCAACGCAGGGAGAAACATGTGGTATCTCCTAAAAGAGAGAGAGAGAGGGGTTGTGCCGCCATGAAGCACAGTCTGCAATAATCAGACAAGAACTGAAGCTAATCAATATCTACACCTACTTTTCTACTTCTAGTTTTCCGCAATTGGAGGCAAATGTGGCCGTGAGATCTGTTCCTGATTTGAATTTGTTGGCTATACGTTGTGGAGATGTAAATATGTGGTTGAAAAAGGACTTTACTCACTGGTGCAGGTGCATCCATCTGCAGTTAGGGAGTGTCTGGGCTCACAGAAACAACGGTAGCTGCCCAGGGTGTTCATGCAGCGCTGGGAACAGGGTCTCTGCAGCAAACCGCACTCATTCACATCTGGAGTTAATACGGAACATCATTAACGCAGTAGATAGAAATCCTTGCGCTAAATGATCCAGAAGGACACAGGTAATGGTTAAGAAATTGAAAACATAAGCCTGGCAGCGGTTTTAGAAATTGCACTCCACCTTCATCACAGTGTGGTCCTTTATATCCTGTGGAGCACGAACACTTGTCTGGTCCCACACATTTTCCATTTAGGCAGGGCTTCCTGCACACTGCTGTGGAGCAAAACCCAACACAGCTTTAACCCCTAACATGAGGAGAACTGTTATTTTTTTTATACTGCTAAATAAAATAAAAAATGAACGCATAGTTATTGTAAGTCTGATGAGTGAAACTAAATGTCTAAACTAACAGTTTCCACCAGATTCAAATATCTGATTGAGCAGAAAAATACTCAAATACTTTTGGAACCTAACTACGACTCCATCAGTCAAAGCAGTCTCGTCAGAGTCATCTTCAACCTTCAATCTTTTTGCTGAATGTCTCGTATATCTGGATTTTGGATGTTTCCAAAATAGTAGCATCCATCAGTTTAGCATCATGTGCTAAACCTGGTCCAGTCGCTTCGGTTTCCAAAGCAGTGGAAGCACTGAGTGCTGAGATGGCAGCTCTCTGATCGCTTGCAGTTTGCCAAAAACGCCGCACTGCGTCTATATTAGAAACCATGATTGCATTACTTCAGCCTGCGTTGGCAGGCAGCTTTCTTCACATATAGATTTATTACTTTACTTCATTCTCTCCATTATTAGAGGCAGCAATCGGCGCCTCAGACCTGCTCAGTCAGGGTGACTGTGTGCACACATAAGTAGGCCTGTCTCAGAAGTTATTGCTGTAAATGATAATATTGCTGTTTTGAGACCATTTTCAAGTTATATAATGGTAATGGCAAACACTGCGTAAACACAAAACCTTTCCAAGTATTTTTGCTCTAGTTTCCAGTACAAATATCTCAGTAGACTTGAAATAAGACAAAACTACATCGCAAGTAACTTGTCAGTAAGATATAGGTGCTTGTAAAAACTAGATCCACTGGCAGAGTCTTTCACTCATAAGACATTTTTCTCAGATTATAAGTGAAAAAATCTGCCAGTGTTTCATCAATATTACGGAGTAATTGAGTAATTTGCACTTTAAATTAGACCAAAGATGCTTGGTAATGTTCAATCAATACTTTAATTTTTACACTTAACACTGGAACTGGAAGATATTTTAAATATCCAGAGCAAATAAACAAAACTGAAACAACAAATAAAAAGGATGCTGAAGTATCTGTGACCAAAAACGCTCTTTTGTTTCATGATCTCATGGAGCATTGAGATCCATGAGAAAAACAAACAAACATTTTTTTAGTCACTTTAATTGAGAGCCAAATGAAAGTATGTAAAACAAGCAAATAGCAAATTTTACATAATCAGTCCCCTTTAATGCTGGCTCATCAGGTCACTGTCAACTGTGGCCACTAGGGGGCAGGCTCAGAAATTAGCACAAATCATGGTTGTGATGATGGCGTTTGCGTTTCAGCTTTGCAGTGCTTTGTAAAAGCATCCAAAGAACCACATCAGGGAGTCTGTGACTCTGATGGGGATGTAACTGTTTGCAAGAATACTGAGATACCGTTCGCATTCCTGCAGCCGAAAAAACAGGAAGCAGTTTGTCCAATGGGAACCGGCCGCATTTGACCCCAGACGTCTCCCAGAGCGACCTCCACCAGCCTGTAGCGACTGGAAGACAATGGAGAAAAGACGCCTGCTCATAAAATATTGTTTAGACTTTTGAGAGATAAGATATGGAATGGTGTTTATGTGGTAAGACTGATGCAAAAAACACACATCCACACTCTAATGAAGACTTGCTGCCATTTTTCTGAGCATTTTATGTGATAAAAGTATAAATATTCACCACTACTAATAATCTTCAGTCTGCTGCCTTCTTCTTAATTCCTTTAAGTGACACACAAGAAAAAAAAGAAAGATAGAAATGCAATTGCACACAAAATGTTATATATATATATAAATTTACTTTGTTGGATGTTTGTTTGATTCTTTGAAATATATTAGTGTTACTTCAAAACAAAAATAGGAGAAAAATGTGAGTAGAAGAAATTGTAAGGCACTAAAATCTGTGTGTTGGGTAATTTTTGACCATCTATGTCATTCAGGTTGGTAACATTCTTCTGAAAAATCTTTTCCACCATTAAGTGGGCATTTATTGTTGCATTAATGTGGAAACAACTGCACTGATGCAAACCACATTTTTTATTCCAACACACTTGCAAAACACTGATTTCGAGGGTCAGTAAATGATTTGCCCACAGCCATTTAGGTTTGAGTTTCTGGCAAAGGTTTCACCACTAAGATGTTCACAAATATGAGAAACTTTCTCATTTATTTAGATTGCATCGGTTTGGATGTCTTAGGGGGGGAAAAATCTACTTATAGCTTAATACAGTAAATATTTAATGAAATTAAGTCCAATAAAATTCAAATTGTTTTTGAAAACAACAGCTTGAAGTAACTCTTACCTTTTCTGAAGATGAGCTGATGAGAGCAGAAACATATTAAGCATCACAACAAGATTTTTTCCTGTTTTGCTCATTTTCTCCAGCCTTAAAACCAAAAGACTCAAATTAGACTCCTCCATCTGCCATGATCTTGTCTCTATCTGCTGAGAAGTGTGTTTTGTTGTCTCCAAAACACAGATTTGTTGAGTTCTTCTGCTGAGCAGAGGAGGTTCCTGTGGTCTAATTGTAGGCTGCTGGGAGTAATTGATGGATGGATACCTTACCTGCATGCAGAGAAAAGCACAAAGACACCACAAAAACACTCTTACAGAGCTACAGGGAGCCAGTGGAGAGACTTTAAAACTGGTGTTATGTGCTCTATCTTCCTGGTTTTAGTGAGAACGCGAGCAGCAGCATCTGGATCAGCTGCAGCTGTTTGATTGATTTGTTGGACAGACCTGTGAAGACGCTGTTGCAATAATCAATGCGGCTGAAGATAAACGCATGGATGAGTTTCTCTAGGTCTGGCTGAGACATTAGTCCTTTAATCCTGGAAATGTTCTTCAGGTGGTAAAAGGCTGACTTTGTAACTGTCTTTATGTAGCTCTGAAGGTTCAGGTCAGAGTCCATCACTACTCCCAGGTTTTGGGCCTGATCGCTGGTTTTTAGTTGTAATAACTGAAGCTGAGCATTGACTTTAGGTCGCTCCTCTTTAGGTCCAAAAATAATAACTTCAGATGTAGAAAGACATGAATCTTTCAGTGTCTAATGATTGGATTTCGATTTTCAGGGAAACTATACAATTCAGAAATGATTTTCAATTTTGAAACAATTTGATTCAGAAATAATTTTGGCTTCATAAACCAATGTTTCTATTCAAACGGTCCAGAGATTCTGTTTAGGTTGTTTGACTGGCAAGAAAAAAAGTTCCACTCCAAAATATTTCACTTATAACAAAACATATTTCCCATGTTTTCAGTGAAAAAGTCTGCATTGTTTACTTAAAACAACCTCTTATGTCTTGCTGAAAGATAACTTTTATGTTAGTTTTGTTTTATTTCAACTGTACTGAGATACATGTGCTAAATTGTAGACGGAAAATACTTGGTAAAATGTGTTTTTGCAGTGGATGACTGCGTTAAGTCCAAATTGCTCCCATCTGCTGTGTTTGGTGGCCGTTTTTGCGTCTGCATGTCTTCAATGCAAACTTTGTCGCAAACACTGTGCAAAAATAAAGCAAACAGCAGAACCAGACATCAGGGAAACATGCCGGCGATTGCACTGCTTCACGATTTCCTCCCTGAATCTTTCTGCCGATGATCTGTGGATCTACATGAAGCTGTAGCCTGCAGCTTTTGTTTTGCTTGGTTTTGTTAAATTACGCCTTCATCTTAATTCTGTAATGGTCTAAGGTTTTGTGGTGCTTTTGATTTCTTATGTCTTTCATGACTTTGAATTTTCATGGGCATGTTAAGGGTTTGTTAAAGTCATTATAATTTGTGTTTGGTGTAATTTATCTCATTTTGTTTCCTTATTTCCACTGTTTTGTCTCAGCTTGTCTGGAACGCTGCACACAGACTTCTTGTTACTTAATTATAAAATCTGTTCTAAATCAATATTGACTCCCTCCGTGTAAATATGCTTCTAGGTTTTCAGCTGTTGCAGCCTTGTTTTTGTGCTTACATCAGTTTTTTGTTCCTATAGTGGTTTGAAATCTTTCCCCCTCCCATTTTGTGATTTTAAGCTGTCTTGTGCTGTAACCTACCAGCTAAAGAGGCAATAATTTCTAATCGTCGTTAAGCATTTCCTTGCTCTGAATACAAGGAGAAGAAAACTCTCTAATCTTGGGGCTTAGTGTGTTTTCTGAAGGCTCAAACTGGGATCTTATGGTCGGAAATAACTGCTGGCAGCCTCAGACGTGGTGTCTTTGAAGCTTTAACTATTACCAGGACTGATCAGAGCGCAATCAGTTGTATTAAGCTCAAAGGCGGAGTCTGCGTCTGGACGCCCGGTGGTCCACTCACTGAGCGACGTGAACACATGGTTGTGTATCTAAGAGATTAGACTTTACTCTGACCTACGTTCTCCCCTGGAGGGTTTTTTTATTCTAATTTTAACCATAATCACTGCTTGCAGTTCCTCAAGATTGTCCAAACCTTAAATCATGTTTTCACTTGAAAAATGTAATGATTTATAACATGAGGACTAATTTCCCACAAAGAAAATCAAGTCCCTACTATAAGCAAACAGCCTTCGACAAAATCTGAAATCTGGTAATGGAGGTGCTTGAAATCCTTGAAAATCCTTGAATTTCAAATCAAGTTTTGGAAAGTTCTTGATTTTTGCATAGTTTTGTAATAAAGTACTAATCTGGAAAACATTACAGGTATTTCCACCTAACAGAAAGACAGACACATTTTTTTCTAGCAGTTTGAAGTTAAATCAGACTAAACTTTTCTTGTTTTACATCAGTTAGATTTACCAAAAATAACTTCTATTTGCTAAATGCCAGAAAACTTAGCATTAAAAACGTTCAGAGATTTTTTTGTGACTTTTTTTGAATATTGTTTTTAAGCATTTAACCTGAGCATGAAGGTCATTTACATTAACACAATTTGCTTGGATTGCTTCAATGTAATGACTCATTGATCAGTGTAACTGAAATAAAAGTTTGCTAATATTTTATAAATTAAACACTTTTTTAAATCGAAATTGTGGGTGAAGGAAGAACATTACAGTATCGGATATTTTTTTTGCTAGTTTAGTCAGTTTAGAAAAAATAACAAAAACACTAAAACATGTTTTTTCTTTCCAGACCAAAAATGTTTTAAGTGACATCATATAATAAAAATTACTTTTTACTGTATTACCTCACAATACTTTTGCTAGGGAGAGCAAAAGTACTGTTTGTATGGAAAACCTTTGCGAATTAGCGCAAACGTTTTGGATAGGAATGCAATAAGTTTGCATTGACTTGCAAAGGTTTCACAGTAAAAAGATATTTGTATTATATGTTGTCATTTAAACCTTTTTAAGTATGGAAAGAAAAAAAACATGTTTTGTTTGGTATTGTAACACTTTAGTCAAGTTATTTCACTTTAACCAGAGAACACAAAATAAATAAATTCCCCCAATATCCTCTAGGGGGCTCTAAAGAGCAGAACATTCCAGTATCAGATATTTTTAAGCTAGTTTAGTCAGATTAGAAAAACAGAACAAAAAAAATGTTTTATTCTGACTTAAAACTGGTACAGATATAATAAAAATATATTTTTTTCTATTTTTTTGAGATAACGCCAAAGTTTTGTATGGGAATGCGATACTTTAACGTTACGTCTCTATAGCCAGAAAACACAAAAGAAATTCCCCCAATATCCTTTAGAGGGCTCTGTAGGGCAGAATATTCCAGTAGCAGACATTTTTATGCTAGCTTAATGAGTTTAGAAAAAAAAAGCATGACTTTTTTCTGACCTCAAAACAACTGAAAACATATTTTGAGGTTTCTTTCAGATCCATTAAAACTTTTATAAGATTACTGGAAACAAAACAAAAACAAAGTCATCCTTGAAGGTGCTTTTAGGTGCATTGGTGAGTTTGGTCCTGGTTAATTTCTCTCTCTGAACCCGAACCCTTCACCTTGGATGGTTTTTGTCAAATGTGTCACCACCACACACCAGTGAGTGAGGTGGAAGGAAACCACAAAATAGCTGTCCACAGCCTGTATCGAATTAGCGTCAAGCTCCGGCCTGTCATACACAATACAATTAAACCTTCTCCTGCCTGCCAAAGAGGAAAGCAGGAAGGAGGGGGGGGGTGCGAGAGGAAAAGAAAGTGGCCGTCAACAGTAAAACAGAATGACAAATGTTACCGCCGTCCGCTCAGTGTGTGGCAAGTGCAGGAGTCGATCAGAGAGTCGAGCCGTGCTCTGCTCCATCTGCCAGCGTGGACAGGGTGGGAGAGAACCGAGATGTTTTGGGGCCAAAGCTGCAGATCCTCCCCCTCTTCCTCCCTCCTCCTCCTCTGACCACATTAGAGGTGTAACACTCCGGTGGTCTTTGATTCCTCGAGCTGAAAAGGGATGCCCCACAACGAGATCAGATATCATTTAAAGCTCGAGCCCCACCTCAAATTGCTCGAAAAATGCAACATATCCATCGTAAATGAGGAAGGCGAGCAAATCCAATTATGCTGAAAATATGATTCCTGGAACTTTGTTGGTGGTCATTTGCACAGAACGTACAAGCAATGCTTCATGATTTCTGTTAAATGTTCATGTTTGTATGTAGTAGTAACTCCTCAGATGTACTTCTGTTCTGTTTTTACCATAAAATTTAAAGCAAATTGATGCTTTTAAGTAAAAATTTCATTTTTGACAGATAAATACCAAATTCCAGAAAACTACAAAACAGCCGAAACACTGAGTTCCTTTAAATCCAGATTAAAAGCCCACCTGATTTGTCATTTTTTTAAACATTATAAATGAAACATTAATCAACATTCTGACTTTTAACGATAGCACTACAAAAGGTAATGAAAGCACTTTGAACTGCCTTGTTGCTGAAATCTGATATACAAATAAACTTGATTGATTGATTGATTCCTGATTCTGCTCACTTTACTTTCCAGAACAGAGTTGTGCAAATCTGGCCAGACAAATGTGTTCAAATATTCGTAATCATTGAATAAGAAGAAATATGAGCTTTGTGTCTCACTGTCTGACTTTAAACTAGATGCTTCCTGCTTTAGGTCAATTAAAGAGGGAAACATTCACATTTCTGTATTTCTATTTGGGTCTTCTGCTCGTAAAAAAAGCTCAAGCGAGAATAAATGTATTTTTTTTAAAAACTTGTTCAAATTTAATCTATTTTTTTTATTGCATGTTGTTTTCAACTTCCTTGTACAAACACTTTGAATAGTTTCTCGCTCCATAAATAAAGTTACCTTGCTTAAAAAATAGCAGCTGTTTTTTGTGTGAGAAGTTTCTGTTCTTTTGCCATTTTGTTAAATCATAATCAACAGGCACTGCGCTGTTGCCTAGCAACTCCAGCCCTTTATTTCTTTTAATTATGATGACTTTCTGCTAACAGAAAATGAAAACACAACATTTAGGATCAGACTAATAAGAAAGAAATCTATTTTTAAAAACAAAAATGTGGGATTAATGAAAAGTCTGTTTAACACCTGCTTAAAGATAAAAAGGTACTTTTGATTTAACAAAAACAAACATTTTTGTGCGTAAAAATATAAATGATTCTAGATGTTAGAAAAATGTTTTGCCTACTGTGCCAAACAGTTTTGGTCACTGTTTTCAGAGACCTGAGTGAAAAATCACGCTGCGTGTCGAAGTACGGGTGCATCACCATCCTGCTCTGATTTACGAGCCCAGACTTTTCAACGCTACAGAAATGCTTTTAACAGGTGACCCCCAGGATGATCCACAGTACGCGGGGTCAGAGTTCAGAGAGGGTCGGCCAAGGCGTCGCCCAGGTGGGAGGGTTGAAAGGCCAAAGGTCGGCAGGCGGGACACCTGCGAGGACGTGATGAGGACACCTGGGACGGCTTTGACAGCAGGACAATGTGGAAGGTTCAAGAAGGGAAACGTGGCCTCAGGTGGTGACACGGCAGCGCTGAACCCCTTTACTCATTCTAAACATGCAACTCAGCTCAGGCAGATGTGGGTTATGACTCTACAACGGGCCACAGAAAGAGATGTTTTTCTTTAATTATGAGAATAATTTCATACAAGTAGAATAAAGATGCAGTAAAACCAGAAGAAAGTTGTGAAATGACTAGAAAACAAGTTGTTTTAAAAGAAAGAAAAGCTTCATTAGAGTTATCAAGATCTGGTAATGCTAGCATTTTATTCTCGTACTATTATGACTTTTTATAGGTCATATTATGAGTTTAACTATATTCTCACAATATTCTGACTTTTTTCTTGTAATTAGATGTTTTTCTCACCCTGGTCATAATACTCTGTTGGAAAATTGAATTTAACCGATTGTTAAAATTAGATGCATTGTGTGACAAAAATAAGAGCTTTTTTGTACACCTGGTGTTGCTATTCCACCTGAATTTCCCTTTTTTTGCAAGACATTAAAGTCTGTTTTCGTTCTATTCTCTAAACCAAAACTGATGACTGCAGATTAAACATTTCTGAAATGAAGTTTAAAAACCTTCCTGACTTATCATTTAGATGTTTATTTCGCCTCAACGTGAAATGAAATGTCCAAACTGTGTATTTTAAAACAAACCTTGTAACTCTTTCCTCTCCTTGCAGTCTGTGTGACATCCTCCTCGTTTTGCCCGCGTGGCTGCAGCTGAAGTGGAGGCGCACGGAGAGCGGAGAGGCGGCGCGGCCATTAGACACAGAGCTGTGGAGAGATTAGGATGCACACAGCACAGCAGCACCACAGGCAGTCTCTGTAGCAAAGCGAGGATTAAGGATTAGGCAAGGTTCAGGCAGCAGCACCAGAGACTCTTAGCCACTCAGCTCGCCAAGAAGATTCTGCTTTACTGGTTTTTATGGCACTGAGGATGAACTGCTAGTGCTTTCCGAAAAGGAATGGGACCTACAATAATTCACTAATCGAGATATATAGTTTTACTTTTCTTGATTTGTTTATTTCATCTTGCAGAACATCTGTTGCTGGAATTGGTCTGAGCCTTGTTTTTTTAGCCTTTAGTCCCACTAAACATGATGTTTCATTTACAAACTTATTTCTTTGTTTGTTCTTTTGTGTGTTTAGATTCTTGTTGAACTTCGGTGAAACTTTAAGTAAAGTCAACGACATGCTGATGAGGGAAATCAGATATTTGGTTAAGAGGTTTTGGGGAAAAGATGCGTCTAAAAGCTGGACTTGGGCATCCTTGATGAAGTACATGTGGATTATGTCCAGAACATTTGCAAATAATATACAAAATCTGGTCATAATGTGGTTGAAAACTGTGAGAAGACCTTGTTTCACTGAATTGGGATAAGAGAGTCAAATTGATTAGTCGTGTTGTAAATAAAGCTGTGCACCAAATATCCCTCAAATATTAATGGATATTTGATATAAACTATGGTAAGAGTTTTAATGACGAGTTGTAAATCGTCATGGTGGGAGACCAATAGCAAGAGAGGCTGATGTCATCCTGATACAGAAAGTAGAACACAAAAAAAAAAAAAAAAACTATAGTCGCAATAGGAACTCAAGACAATCTCCTTAAGGAAAACAGAACATGCAGTGCTGTAGGAATTACAGGTCAGTCTTCATACTTTCCGTCTCCATGCTGAGAACAATTCGTCAATGGGGTTTAGGAATGAGGAGCAGGGTGAGGAACTCCATCAGCATCCTGTTGTGGGTGGCAAACCATTGCCTGATGATGATGGAGCGATGGAAACTGGCATCATGTCCTCAGTCTCTTGTTTTTGTTGCTTGTTTCCACATGAAATATCTAAAGTTTTCCACTGAAAAACAAAGTGTGAATCTTATATTCTTCCCCAATAAGCGCCGTTAAAGGCATCAGGGTGATTCAGTTCCTGTTCGGCATGTTAAAAATACCTCCAAGCATTTCCATACTTGGCATTAAATACTTTACTGTAACTTCTGATGCCTCACCAGAAGTTGCACCAAATTAGTCCTACAGCAAAATCGCCAGGAATGAGGAGTTAACAGAATAAATCAAACTCGCCTAAATCCGCCTGGATTCTAGTTTTATTCTTACTTAAGCCCAGAGTTTGGTAGCAACTAGTCACATTTACCCAATTACAATTACTTGAGTAGCTTTTTTGAAAAAATTTACTTTTAGGAGCATTTTACTAAGCTGGACTTTGAGTAATTTTATTATGAAGTATTTCTACTCTTAGTTGAGTAAAATTTCTGGAATTTCTACCCACTGAATGAAAAACAAACATGTTTTAGCCAAAATTAACCCTTTCATACATAGTGGTCACTACAGTGCAGTGGCCAGCTATCTAAAAGCCATTTTCTTGTGCTTCTTGTGGATTTTTATGTTATAAATGCACACAGACCACTGAAGTGGACACTAATGCATCATACAATCCACTATCAACTACTGGCCATCTGCTGCAAATGTAAGAAATTATTTTTGTTAAATCCAATATGGCCGACAGACAAAAAAGCCTGCCAACCGACCCTTCTTCTACTGGAGACGACTTTTGCAGGTAAAAAAAATATTGTGACATCAGATAACCCCTAAAGAACAATACTACTGATGTATTTTTCAAATAACAACTTTGTATTTGGAGAAAATTACAATTGATCACCTAAAAACATTTAATAAAAAAACAAAAACTATTTTTGTATAATTTTTTTTCCTACCTCTTTTTTATGCCTTAAGAAAATACAAAAAAAATTGAAAAAGAAAAATCCTGACACAAAGAATCATAATTCATGCATGAAAGGGTTAAGATAACATTTAAAATAACAAAATTTCCAATTAACTTTATATTCTGGTCCATCTGAGGATGTAATGTTTAAATATTAAATGACTGATGCTCTGACCAGTTAATCAGTACCTGAGTAGACTTTATACCAAATACTTTTTTACTCTTATTTGAGTAATTTCTTGGACGGCTCCTTTTTACTTTTACTTGAGTAAAAATATGTTCAAGTAGAGCTACTGTTACTTGATTACAGATTTTAGGTACTCTGCCCCACCTCTGCTGACACCTAAAATTTAAAATATGAATCAGGAAAATCTAGAAAAATTTCTGGACTCCACACCTTTAGTTTCAAATCAAAATAGCTTTACTACTTTTGAGATTTTGCTCATTTTCTGCAGGAATGCCAACCTGAAGCTGCAGTGGGATAATGCTTGTTTTCCTGCCTGTGAAGCTGACAATGCAGCAGGCGTCTGATGGACTCCACTGGTTTGGATACAGAAACAAAGAAGACGACTCAGAGGAAACAGCATGTTAACTCTAGAAGGAAATCGGCCATTACAATCGGCCTAACTGGGAAATGAAGGAAGCGTATTAAACAGGATGTTGTTGCTGTGGTCAGGTGTCACATTTTACCCTCATGTTAACTTTGGTCCAAGTAAGTCTGAGGCTGATGTCTCTTTCTGTTGCATCTAAGTGATGTAAACTCAAGATGAGCCCTGCAGATTAAAAGTGAAAACAAACAAAGGGTCCAAACAGTGTATGCAGATTAATGCACCAGCGCAGCCACGCGAGCGCTGCCGTAAACCATTTGCATAACTTCTTTTAATGGGTTTTGGAAAATTTCTTCGCTTTGCTTAGAGGATGTACCTCCGCACGGAAACTTATACTTTGGTGGTCCATTCCAGCCTACATCAGTTGTTTATCTTGCATGACGGACTGAGGATCAGAGAGGGGAAGCAGACCAAGGACGACATGTTGCATTTGACAGCCAGGCGAATGTTCAGATCAGAGACGGCCCAGCAGAAAATTTAGATGCTAATTTGCTCCAAAGATTCAGGAAGATCCTCAAAAACCAGAGAGGACAGCGTGCAGTTCGCAGTGAACTGAAACCTGAGGCCAACTTAAAGCACTTACACCTCTTGAAATGTGTTTTGCTTGGATTTCATGCTATAGACTGACACAAGGTAATGTCAGAAAGGAAATACAATGAAAACCTACAGAAATATAGCATTTGTATTAAGCCTTGTTTACTCTGATACCCCTAAATAAACTATACTGTAATCAGTTAAAGTTTAAAAAGTAGCAAATATCTAAAATCTAAATTTAAAACTAATTTTCAGTTTATTGGGAGCCGTTTGTATTTACACATTCAAAAAGCATTGATCTCACAAAGCCAACAGTCAAACTAAATATTCTATTAGCTAGCTAAATATTTCAAACTAACTATTTATCTAGTAAGCTAAATATTCAGCTCCGAATTAAACATTTAGTTTGAAGTTAAATATTTAGATTTTAGCAATCTAAATATTTAGTTTGAGACTAAACATTTAGCTCAGAGCTAAATAGCCGACTGGATACATATACAACTTGAAGCTAAATATTTAGTTTGAAACTAAACAAGGGCGACATGTTTAGTTTATCTCAAAGCTAAATATACTGCTCGATCTAAATATTTAAAACTTATTACAAGTTAATATCAGATCTAAATAATTAACTCCAAGCTAAATATTTAGTTAAATGTTAAACTAAACATTTATTTGAATATTTAGCATCAAACTATATATTAAATAAGCAAGGTATATATTCAAGTCTTAGGTAAATTTTGACCTTCAAGCTAAATATTTAGCTTGAAACTTTATATTAATCAAGCAAACTATATATTTAGCTTTTGGCTAAATATTTAGTTTCAAGCTAAATATTTAGCTCAGATCTAGGTATTTAGATCTGCAAAGATATTAATATGTTAGATATTTAGAATGCATACCTAAATATTTAGATCTAAATAATTGAGTTAAATATTTTGCTCAAAAATTAAGTTCAAATCTAAATATTTAGCTTCAAACTTTACATTTAGCTTGTAAGCTACGTATTTAGCTGTGAGCTAAATATTTATTTTCAGCTAAATATTTAGCTCTGCTCTAAATCTCGAGCTAATATGCAAATTCACCGCCATCTGTGCAGTGCAGCAGACAGACGACCTGTTTATCGAGGGCGTTTAGCAGCCGTCTCTTCAGCTGCTCAGTGTGCGCTGCGCCTGTGCTGCTGAGGCTGCAGAGCGTCCAAACCTCCTGTTTGTTGTTCCCTCCAAACAGCAGGAGGAGGATGATGATGACACTTTCATACCTTGGAGAACTTGGAAAACTTTTAAAACTGACAGTGAAACACTTTCAAATGGCTCCTCCCAGAACATAAATGGCATTTTTTTCATCATTGTAAAAGGTCAATGTGTTTTTCTGAGGCATTCAGAGCCACAACACTTTCCTCTCAGATCTAACTTCAGCTGTCGAGCAGGTCAATAAGCCGCTGTCAACCAGCCAGCCAGTTTTACCTGTCGCTCCGACGCTCGGCGTTTCTCTCAGCCCTCTGTGGGGGTTTAGCATGTGCTAACGTGACAGATTGAGTCCCCAGTAGGAACCTTAATTGCATCATTTCATGGATGCGAGTCAGTGCTGTGGTCCGGGAGAGTAAACAAGGTCTGAATCCAGGGAGGAATGAAGAAAGGAGGTGAAGGAATTTATTACGAAATAGAGAAAACAGATGAAATATCCCCAGATTTTTGGGCAGGAAGGTAAAATGTTTTAATTAAAGAAAATGATACAAAACCAAAACATTTAAATATTATTAGTGTCTCTAGTTAAATTTTAACTAGCACATTTTTTTCAAATGAATGTCTTGTGCCTGGACCTTACTGTGGGAATTTAGAAGGTTAACCAAATCTTTAGAAAACTATTCTAATATGCTAATTAAGTAATTCAGTCCTTTGGTTTAGGTTTATTCCTCCATGGATGCAACCAAAAGTTACAGGACAGGAAATAAATGGCCAAATGAAGGTTTTCAAAGCTTCTGATAACGTTTAGATAAATGCACAGAGATATTTGTGCAGACTAAATGTTTACATGTCTGAGTTTGAATCTCAGACTTGAGTTATTTTATTCTAATAAAATAAGTCATTGCTCTCGAAAAGCTGTGTGTTACGCAGATTGTGTTGAAGATTGAGTCTAAAAAATGGGGGTAAATTTGGGTCAACTGAAGAAAGAGAGAAGATAAAAAAGTGGTTTTGCTGCCTGATTTTTTGTTTTTTTGTAAATATTTTTCTTTTCAGACAAATTAATCTGGTTTGGGTTCTTTCATTTTCTGCTCCACTTCCAATTGTAAAAGCTGACATAAAAATAAAATGTATCATCAAATTATGTTTCTAAATTAACTCAAATACAATACATACACAACCAATTGGCACATTTATGGTACAGTGGACCTGTCGCCTGCTTGTGGTTTTCTGTGGAGCGTGACTTTTGCCTATTTTTCTTAGGAATGTATTTAAGATGTGGTTATTTAAGAATTAAAAAGGAAACAGACTGAAATGGGACAGTCAGTGGGGAAATATCCATCAGTGGATGGATATTATCATATCCATCCATAATTTCTGTTTCACATTATTAAAAATGTGGAAAAATCTTCTTGAAATAGTAAAATATGCATCAAATTCAACCAAAAATATTTCTGAAATTTAATATTTTTATTTCATTCAAGAAACAAAGCAATTGTTTTCCTATACTGTCTTGTTTAATAAGTTAGACTTATTAAAGTAAATAAATTTTGTTTGTCAGATTAAAAGGATCTTTTGAAAGTAACAACCTTTAAGCAGGTATTAAACTTACTTTTCAGTAAGACTACATTTCTGCTTTTTTAAATTGGTTTGATGCAATATTGTAGTTTTAAATGCCATATTTTCATAAACTGTAAGCAGAAAATCACTGTAATTAACAGAAATAAAGGCTTTCAGATTATTTGTAATGAATATAATGTTTTTGTAAATTGACTTTTCACTAATATTCAACTTTATTGAATAAGTCTGTATTATTTTCAGACGCAAAACTGAAACTCCTACTTTCAATAAATAGTTAAGTATCCTTACAATTTCTAATTGATTTTATTTTCAATCAAACATTTCTACCATTTCTCTAAATCAGTTAAATCCACCCCTATTTATTGCACCAATTGAGATTTGTAATATTTTACTGAAGCGTAACCCAAAGATTGAGACGTTTAGGGAAGTTTGGGAGAATGGAGTTTCTGCAGAACCTCGGCATTGTATCCAACTTCCAATAAAACACATAAATCACAGTTTAAATATAAAATCCCGAGGAGAGCCAGACACATTGTGGACAGCAGGGATCCCTCAGTGAAAGAGACCTCATATGTTGACAAATGACATCAAGCTCAGCTTAAAGCACCACACTTCACATTTAGCAGTGATTTGTGTGGCGTTGTGGTCAAGTGGTTTTGTACGGTTAGATCATGGTGGAAACAGTTGCTCATTCTGTAGGGAGAGTCAAACGAAGCTGAAGGAGATGTCACAGTTGTAGTGAACGTGTTTTACAGAGACGGATGCTATCAGAGCGACGGCTGTAGACTAGGGTTGCTTTTTGACCGTTTGCTGCTGGTTGATCCCTGAATGCGTTGAACAGAAAGCAGCAGGGAGTTTTTTATGTTTCTGTAAGATTATTCTTATCAGAAATTCTCCTTCAAGTTGGACACGTCTGGTTTTTCAACTCAATTCAATTCAGTTCAGAAATACTGCCAAGTAAACTCCACTACCTGCGAATGCTACCAGAAGTTACTTCATTAATAAATGGAGTCCAGCTGTTTTTATTTTAATCTTAGTATAAATACAACGGTTCCTTAAGGGCCTCCAAGTATGAGGAGCCGTTTTTTAAGTTACACAGTGAAATATTTTGATAATAACATTTGAATTATTCAGAGTGTCATAAGAGAAACAATGAAGGTTTAGTTTTCAAAGTCAAATTTTCACCATACTATTCATTTATTTATAAATGTTAGCATTTCAAACTAAATATTTAATTAGTAAACTAAATATTTAGCTTTGCAACTAGTTAGTTTGAAGCTAAATGCTTAGCTTGCTTTGCAACTTTATGAAGGAACGTTGTGATGACATAATGAATGCAGCGTGTCAGAGCTTCTTAAAGAGACAGAGGCCCAATTTCAACGCATTAAATTGCAAAGTCAAATTTCATCTAAGTCATTTTTGATACATACAGCATTTTTATAACTGAAGGTAACACAGTTGCTTTATTATGCTATAAAATGGCACCATGTGCCTAGAAAATACATAACACCACCTCTTTAAGATATTTAGATTCAAACACAATTAAACATAGAAACTGTTATGTTCTGAAACATCAATTATTATAAACATCAATAATGACATAACTCATTTACCTCCTTAGCTTTTCCTTAATATACTTAGTACATTATTTTGTGTTTGTCTGCTGTTCCATGCATATGAAGTCAGGTGATATATTCTGTCTGCCGACGGATACTTTAGCTGTTCAACTCTAACCCAGATCTGTAAGGATCCACACTGAGAATCCAGGAGAAGCTTTGAGTCGCATTGATCATGCTGTTTGATCATTGAATGGAAAATAAATCCTGCACTTAGGATTTAAGAAAACCTACACTGCAAAAACACAGAACCTTACCAGGTTTTGTTCTTGTTTCTACTACAAGTATGCTAAGATATTTGCACTAAAAACTAGATTTAAAAAGTATGTGGAAAGATTTTGTGTTTTTGCAGTGCAGATAAATACTCACCAGAGCTGGGGTCAGTTTAATCAAGGGAATCGCTTTTTTCTCCATCTTATTTGTTAATATTTAGCACAGAAACTCTGCATCAGTTGATTATTCCAGCTGACACTGGACAATGATTACAGTTCACAAAGATCCCAGTGAAAAAATATCACAACAGAAGAGAATCAGGAGTAAATACAACATAATAAATGAATGTTCACTTTGTTCTGGATCAGAGTAAACACAGCTATTGTTTTCTCCGCTCTCCTCCCGTTGCCCTATAAGTATGGCTTATGCTGACTCTCAGTCATGTATACAATATTATGGCATGCACTTCCAGCCTTCTCAGTTTTACAAATATTTGCTATACAGACTCCTCATGTTTATTAAAAGTACTGAATTACACTGTTACAGAAAGACAGCCAGGCGCGGGCCCTTTGGGAGGGAAAAGGAAAACGATTCCAAATGAGAAGTAATGATTCATGCCACAGATAGTATGTAAACTCAAATATATGCTGGACCTCGCAGCTCTATTGGACAGTTCCACTTTATGCAATTTTGATTGGACCTGAATGTTGCATAGACAACTCAGGATCGCGTTTCTCTAAATATGGCAGCGTGAGCACTTCTGGGCGTGTGTGAATGTGCGAGTCGGACCGGTTTGAGGTGGGTGGTCTCCGCTCACTTATCATTATACAACACAAAAGCCTCATTGGTATTTTGAAAAGGAAATTAATATTGCCATCAGCAGTCGCTCTTGCGTGTGTGCTTCCAAGCGCGGCTGTGTTTGTGTATGTCTGAAGCAGAGCAGTGAATTTCCACAGCAACGCAAGAATTTCCACCTTGAACTCCAAACGATACCGTCGAGCTGAGCGGCGGCGGAGGTTATCAATCCACTCGCTCCTGCAGGCTTTTCCACGTCAGGCAGGATTGAAAGGGGAAACCTATCGTGTGTGAGCGCAATCTGCTTCCTCTGCATCCTTTTCTCCAGCATCTCTACCACGAAATTCCCAAAATGAGGTTAATTTCACTTTTTTTTTTGATGATATGTGGGAAACTTTTACCCTTGACATCATCATCTGCAACATGTATTATTGAATCCAGGTGAAATAGATGTTTCACTGCAATATTATTAACTTAATATTACCAAGAATTTTTCACTACTTTATAATGCAAATATATTAGTACACTTAAAATAAGAAAAAAATTACTTGGAAGTAACTTTTCACAAGACAAATAAGTTTGTTTGAAGTCAATAATTATAGCACTAGTACAACTGGAATGTTTTTTCACTAATTTTTTGACAAACTGTGTCACTAGAACTCAGTGGTGGCATAGTTACTTTGAAAAAGTTACTTTAATCGGATTACTGATTACTCCTTGAAAAAGTAACTTAGATTACTGATTACTTTATTTGGAAAGTAACTAAGTTACATTAAAATTTTTTTTTTTTAGTTATTTTATTTTCCAGCCTTTTTTATTTTGAAGTGCAGGAAAAGTCAAAGATAGAGACAGATACATCCTGGATGAAAACCTGCTTCATTTTGACCTCAGACTTGGGTGAAGGTTCATTTGTCAGCAGGACAATGACCCAAATTATATAACCAAGATGTCAGAGGTTTTAGATCCAGACTGGGAATGTTCTGGAGGAGCAAAGTCAGAGTTCAGACTTGAATCTGCTAAACATTTCTGGAGAGATCTGACAATGGCAGCACAGCTGTCTCCCATCCAACCAGATGGAGCTGGAAAAGAACTGCAAAGCAGAATGGCCCAAACTGCTAAAAGGTAGGCGAGCTAAGCTAATTGCTGCCAAGCTAAATGCTAATCTAAATGCTACCAAAGGATGTGAGTGCTTATTTACACTACAAGATATATACCCCTTGGTACAATAAATGACAAAAAACATTTTTGTTTATACAAGAGACATCCTCATAACATTGTTTCTCAGTTTTGTATTTTAAATATCCATAAGCAAATAAACACAGAAATCCCATCCCCACAAAAAAAATAGTCCTGAAGGACAACAAGAGCTGTGAATAAACATAAAAATACATAAGGCCCATATACAAATGTTAAAATGCATCACAAATAGACTTACAGGTCACATGACGAAGGTCTTTCAAAAAGAGGCAGAACCAGGAATCAGTTTTGTCTTTTAACATACTGGACAAATATCACATTTAAATGTATTTTATGTTTTATATGGCAGCACAAATTATTTATTACTATTTTTTTTAAGTTATTTTAAGTTTTGATTAATTCTAAAACTTACCAGTAAGTTTTTGAATCGATTACGTCACCAGCTTTCAGGACTTCCGGATGGAGCACAGGAGCGTATTTTTATTTCGTAGTTATTTTTGTTGGTCCCACGAAGAATGTAGCCACTCAGCGAAACGGTGCGACGAGGAAAACAACGATGATGTGAAACAACCTCGGATTTATTTTAGTTAGCGACTTCTGTTTGCGTCTGTGAGCTGACGGAGGGAAACGCCATCTTTAAACCGGAAAACAACCGGCTTGAGCAGCGGACCAATCAGGTGAGTCCATTGGGAGGCGTGATCCAGCGCGTGTCTTAAATTGTGAAAGAGGTAAATATTGAAAGTGATATCTAGGTTTTGTTTTTAATAAATTTACAAAAATTTCTAAAACTTTTTTCTATGTTGAGAAATTTTTATATTTTTTGTCAAAGAGCCATAAATAATACAAACTTTCCTTCATTATGTGACATTGTAAACTCAGAAATCTGTAGGATAAAAACTCAGACGTTTTCTGTAATCGTGAAGTAAAACATTTGCAACAAAAACTATGCTAGAGAGAAAGTAGAGATTGTACCGTTAGGGAATATTTTGGCTCCTTTCAGGTATCAGAATCTGCTTCGGTTCGCTTTCAAGTCTGAACCCGAACCATCCATCCTCTAACTCTTAAGCAACGTTTGTCTCATCATTTTTTGTGTTCATTTAACTTCTGAGCTTTTCTTTCATGTTTCTGAAATTATAAGACAGAATCTTATGTTTAATATTGTAAATTAATGCCTTTAAGCATGAAAATTTGCATTTTTTTTGCAAATTTCCGAGAAAATATTTTTTTTTTTTCATAAAAAAAATATATATTATTTTTTGCAATATCAGAAATGTTTTTGTTTTGAGTTTAGTTTTTGGGAGTTTTTTGGTCAAATTATACTCCTCCGTGGCCACATTTTCTGTCATATCTACAATGGCCTTAATATTCTGCCGTTCAGAAGCTTATTTTAAATATTTAATACGCAGTAGGTTCTGAAAAGGATGCTTAACTCATGTTTTGCGTTAAATAAAGTTATTTTGCTTACACTTGTATAATAACTAACGTCTTAGCAATTTATCTTTCATCTGCTTTATTGTCATTCTTTAATATTTGAATGTACTGTGCACTAATTTGAAAACGTAAAATTATTAGTTTTCCATTAACTTTTTCTAATTCTATTTACAAAATGTTTTTGTAAATAGAAAACGAATATATAAGTGTACAAAAGTAACTCTGAGAATAAAAGAGACGAGTGTTGAACACATGCTATAAATTTTAATAGACATATTGATATTTCTGAGTAGAAACAGAGTTATCCCTAGTTTTATTTACAATACAGGAATAAAAAAAATGTCACATACAGTACAATGGTAAAAACAAAATAGAGAACTTAAATAATTATTTTATTTGTGTAACTACTTAAATAATGAAAACGGTTATTCTATTCACACCACGCCGTCTCAGCAGCTACAATGCAACTTTCACATTAAGTGCTAAAAAAGTTATGATTTTTTTTTTCATTTTACAGCATGAATATTCCATCCTGATACATTAAACCCAGGTAGAGCTGAGCGAAGCAGGAGATGAACGACAAATACAGAATTTATTGGATTTGCTTTTTAAAGTACACTTAGAAGAAAAAGAAAATAAAAACATTTTACCATCCAAACTGTTAAACAGAACTGGAGTCATTTTCATAACTTTGGAGGAAAAAAAATAAAATGATCAATTAATGGAATGAGTGTATGCATATGCACGAATGCCTGTGTGAGCCAAGTAAAAAACACGCACTGATGGATCTCCTGACAATCCCAGCTGTGTTTAACTTTTTGTTGCTCATGAGACAGTTTAGTCACGACGAATATTTTCCCTTCGGTTATTCAGAAATCTGCTCTTGGTGGATAAAATCTAGCCCTGACTGTGAGCTACTTCCACTGCGGCTCGGAGGCCCGACTCCATCTTTGATCATCTCACAACAGAGACACATTTTTGACGGTGGTAATATAATCATATGTCAGGGGAAATAGATGTTCTCCCCCAACTGTGGCGAGTTATTCTATGCAGGCACAGACATGCAATACATTTACACTGACAAAAAAAAGAACGAAAAATCCACACGTGTCTCTTTAAAAGCTGCAATATATATATAAGTACAACGTGACCTGACAAGCTTAGTGTAAAACTGCCTTCTAGGAACACCATATTCTCCCATATATTATTACGATTAAAAAAATAAACTCTCTTCTATGAGAGTAATGCTAGATTCTTTTTTTTTTTTTTTGCGATGCTAAGTAGTGAGCTCTATTGGAAATATACATCACTGTGTTGTTTCTTCCCTTTGTAGTTTAGAGTTTGGATTTTAGTTTCAGTGTGTGACAATGAACTCAGTTTGTTGGGGGAAGCCTGTGATTTTTCTGGTGTTTATTAACATCAAACCAATCTTAAAATTCATTTCAGGAAGTGAAAAGGAATACAGTCCATAAAAGCCACATACGCATTCAGAACCCTGAAACTCACTTGGTTCTTTGTGTTTTTGCTTCTTCGATTCAATTTAAAAATACTTTATTCATCTCAAAGGTAAACTAAATGTTGAAACTTGCTTAATGCTGGCATCTTCAAAGAGTAGTTGTGGATGCTGATGCTGTGGGCACTAGCAGTCAGTCTTGCAACAGATCTGAAGAGGCCTCTGACATGCTAACAGTTCAGAAGATATTCCACAGTAACATGTCCTGAATGACATCATCACTGCTAATCCACCTCATTTGCTTTTGCTGCTCCTCTTTGCATCTTCTCTATGTTGATAATAGATGAATGGTGGAAAACAAAGTATACAGACTGCAGATTGCTTTAGTTGTCATGACAACGTGCCCACTAACTAAAGGTAACATCATAGATGATACAACATAATCTTTACAAATGCAGGCTCAATGTGGCTTCTCTTCCTTCAATGTTTTGCGTTTGCAGATGGACATCTTTGCTTTTGATTGAGAATGAACTGGTTCTCGAGCTGAACCAGGCTTTTTAATCCCTAACAAAGTCCTGAAAGTGGTCTTAGTAAGCCCCTGAAAAAAAGAAGAAGAGCCAGAGTCTCGGTTTGGTGCGGTCCGTTCCAGATAAGTTCCTGAAGCTGTGGAGGCAGCCGAGAGCGGGTTAAGAAATGTCTGCAGGCCTCTTCCAATGTGAACACGGCTTGGATGCCAGGCCCGGTGCTCAGAGCAAATAGCTTATAGGCGAGAGGAGGGAGAGTTTCTTTAGGGTGAAAGTGGATCCAAAGCAGTCTGAAGGGATCCCGGGTGTATCTGTGGTGTTTGTGTGTGTGTGCTTGTTTGCACTCAGGTGAGGGAGATTACATAGCCACGTTAATGATGTCTTAGTACGAGTCTGCTGGCGGTGATAGGTAGATCTGTGTCAATGTGGCGGCGGGGACCATGCCCCTCTGCGCACCCCTATACGATGTAGGTGGTCAGGTCCAAGAGGTACGAAGTCATGTCGATGATGTGATCCAGGATGCCGTCTTTCTCTTGGTCGTTGGGCATCCCCCGCTCACTCTTCTCGCATTGAGCGCCAGAGTAGCCGCTCTTACACAGGCACTTGTTTGGCTCTATGCAGACTCCTCCATTGCGACAGGCTGGTTCACATTTAGCTACAGTCACAGAAAAGCACAAAAATATACGTTACGTTAAATTAAAACTTCAATTACTGTACCTGTCAGGAGGGGGAAAACAAATGAATTTTAGTCCTAACGGTAATAAGGCTGAAACAATTAATTAGATCAATTGTGATTAATCAACTATTGAATAATCGTCAACTAATTTAGTAATTGATTAATCACTAACTGGAATATACAGACTCAAAAAAGGCCATTTTCAGAGCAACATATTCAGAGCAGTAATTAAGCTAAAACTTATATATATATATATATATATATATATGTATTTGCATTTAAGTTAAAATGACCTTCACTGTATAAATACCTATTTTTTAAGTTTCACGAGGTTCTAATTCTGGGGAAAAAATCCTGTTAAGCATGCTTTTGTTATCCAATTATTAATCTGTTAATCCAAAAAACAATCAAGAGATCAGCTCTAGACTGTATTGATATTAGGTCAAGTAGAAAAGGCTGAACTTTTCACATGTTGATGCTTGAAGTATTGTTTTAGCTACAGAGGCATCCTTGGCAACAAATGATCAAAAGGAACGCTATGTTATTGCCTTTTTTAAATAATAAAAATTCAATTGAATAATAGTAATTTAACTATTAGTATGTTTGCATCTTTTAATGTATTTCTAATATTGTATAAAAAGGCTTAGAAGAAAAATCTGCAGTGTGCCAGTTTATCTGATTAATAGATTAAGTTGCAGCCTTAAATAATACTAACCTATTCGGCAGAAGGGTCCCTCCCAGCCGGGGCTACAGCAGCACTTGCCAGTCGGAGTGCAATGTCCGTTTTTGCAGTTTCTGGAGCAAGCTGTCATTAGTAGCTCTGGTGGCTCCACCGGGCGTTGACACTCCTTGGGGGAATGAGGCCTGCAGAGAAGAACAAGATCAAAGTCAATATGATGAAGCAGAAATTTAGCAGATATTGTCACAGAAGATCTAAAACAATCTGCTAATTCATAAACATTATGCTAATAAGTGAACATATTTGGAGACTTTGGGTGCATTCATAACAGTCCTGTTTACTCCATTTTAATCCAACTCAATTTTGTTTGCCTAAATAGTTATGATGTTTCACTTGTGAAAGTAAATATTTTGGGCTTCACCTTGACACTGACAACAATTTTGAGTGCTACACTGCCGAGCAGGATATGTAAAAAAAAAAAAAATTAAAAAAAAAAAGATGGACAAAATATCAATTTTAAATTGAGCTATTTCACAAGAAAATGTAGGATTATTTCAGATTCTACACATGCAAAACTGGGGAAGGGATACCCTTGGATACTTGCAGCTGTGACTGTAGTTGGTTCTTCTAAGTACAGCAGTACAGAACACAAACACACACTCCACTTCACCGATTTCATTTGTAATAAATCCTGAAAAGTATCTTCCTTATGTTGTGTCTATAAACATGAAATCCAAGTGCGAGTGAAAGAAAACTTTGGTCACATTTTAGTGCTGCACGTTGAAGGGTGAGGCTGAAAACAAGAAAGGAGTAAGTAACAATTTATTTGCTTTTTTAATTACATTTTATGGGGATTTTCCTTTTATTTGAGTCATGCGGCCATTGTTTTTTTATAAGCCCCAGAAGGAACAGCTATAAACTTTCTAAATGTTAAGCGCTTATAAATCAGTGTGAAGGACTAGGATAACAACAATAACATGCAGGACAGCAGCCAATGGGGAACTACAAAGTCTTTTAAAACTATTCATATCTCTTGAAGTCTCACAATTTGGCAGAATAAATACACACATTCACTACACTTCATTTTGAGGTTTTTGACGGACAAACACAAAGTGGTGCATAATTGGAAAGTGGAAGGAAAATGATGACCGGTTTTCACAATTTTCACAAATAAAAGTCTGGCGTGAATTTATCACACCAGCATGAGTCAGATTTGATTGCCACATAATATCCATCACGCTTTATTTATTCTTTGACTAGGCCACTCTAACTTAGCTATGGTTTGAGTCATGACTGGGTGTAAGTTTACCCTTCGGCAGAACAAGTTTTTATAGCCTCCAAAATGTTTTCTTCTAGAACTAAACTGTATTGAGTTCCATCTATGTTCCCCTTCCCACAGAATAATGTTGCCACCACCATGGATCTCCTAAGATATTGTGTTTTCAGGGTGATGAATAAAGTTAGGCTGCTGTCACACTGTTTGCTATCTTGCCATGTGTGCTGGCTACTGAGAGAAGCATTTGACCCTGACAAAATGAAGGACATTTTGTGGAAGTATGCGTGGCACTTTTGATGCACACCTTTTCTGAATAGTGCAAGTGTGATGGGATCAATGATGTGGAATTCAGTGTCTCACTGCATCAGGAAACGGTATGTTACTTTTGGGCTTAATGAAGTCTGAGGATTCCAAAGCACTTTACCCTATAATCGGGTCAATAACCAATTCATTCATGGTGGCAGGAAGAACCAGTCGATATGGCTTAAAAATAACATCTACGATTGTTTCATACAAAATCAAATTTCTGATTATGGATTATTTTCTTCGCACTGTCGTTTCTTATAAAGAATTAGTAATGACAGAGCATATTTTTCAGAACTTGCTTTTATTTAAATCATTCCATCTGAAGTTGGCCTGAATTCAAAATGCAAATGCATAAAAACTGGAAAACAAGATGGTGGGCTCTGGATAGACTGACATCGGTCTGAGTTACAGAAACCCAAAAGTTTATTGGTGGAACAAAATCGCAGTTTTCCAAAAATGTAACCTTTAAAAACAGAAAATTAAATTAATTGATCAAACTGATTTAAAGCCCAGCTCTACTGGTAAGCCACATTCACAGCAACCATGGACTGACACAACCACCACCAGCAGGTAAAACAAATGTCTTGTTCAAGGAAACGATGGCAAAGTGACTGACGTGGGGGTTCAACCCAAATACCCACTGGTTGCAGGACAAACCCATACCTCAGGTGCTCTATATCTGGGTGCATTTGAGCCCACCTGAGTTGTCAACCGCTGCAGCTATGCATGTCTTGGCTACTTCTATTTCTGTTAAATGTCCAGCCTACCAGTTTAGGTAGAGATGTTGGGTCATCTCCTGGTACATTTCCAGCTTAGCCAGACTCATACATTCATCTTCTTTAACTCCCATTTAAACTTTTCCACAACCTTTCCCCTGACCTTTCCGTTGTGTTCCTTGGTCTTTATGATGCTGTTTGTTCAGTAATCTTCTCTAACAAACCTCTGAAGCCTTCAAAGAACAACTGAATTTATGCCGAGATTTACACTTCTTGTGAACACAAACGCAAAATGCACTTTTAAGAGTTTTATTTGTAAAACTATAAATTGAAACCTTTCACTTTTACATAATACTACTTTGAGCAAATCTGTCACATAAAATCCCAGTGAAATACATTGAAGTTTGTGGCTATAATGAGGCATAAAATGACTACTTGTGCAGGGTACCGTAACAATCCTTGTACATTCGGTCTTTTTGTGGTTTCCCCTGTTATATTTCTCCAATCTGAGGAGCAAAACAATTCATATGGCTAAGACAAGGCTTCTTCTCGGATATAAACATGACTTGGAAAATTCACACAGACACAAACACAAACATCTCCACACCATATGTGTCAAGTTTGAGAACCAAAGAGACACACTACGACCGTTCCGTATTAAGACAAACATCCAGACATGCACATCGGCAAATGGGCTGAAACTGAATCTTTTCACATCACGCTCCATGAGTCTGGAAATAATACAGAGTGCGTAATGAAGTTCAAATGTGAAGTGTCTGTTGTACACTGGGCCACACACAAACACACACACACACACAAGTGCAAACACATCAATGTGTCTGTTTGTGGGGGAGAAAGAAATATTGTTGCGTTAACATTTCTGTTGTGCTGAGGGACAAAACACTGGAGAACCCAACACACAGTAACACACTGGACTCTGGTCGACTCAGTCTGGTATGAGAGGCAACAAGCATGAGAGGTGAAGTCAGTGTGTGTGATGTTTAGGCCATTAGAGAACGAGCCTCATCAATCATGGTCTAAAAGCAAATGGTCATTCAGCAGCAGAGGCCAATACTAGATGCAGTTCAGGACCAGTGTTGAAAATGTCTTCCTTTTGAGCCAAAGTTTCTTTATGAATATAACGTGTACCTGTGGCTGATATCATTCACCTGACAAAAAGACGGCTAAGTCTTTCGTGTGTTCTTGTGTACGTTTTATAAAAAAAAAAAACATAAAATAACATTTTATTTTGCTCTCGTGCTCTATTCTCTTACATTTTGATGAAATCCATATTTATCAGAATATTGTTCAGAATATTCTTGAGCTGCAATTTTGACAAACATGATGTATTTTTAAATAAAGACTTAATTATTTGACTGAAATGATGGCAAGATCAACAGTACTAGACTTCATTGCTGGTTTATCCACTGATAAACCAGCAATGAATAACATAAATAGTCTTCACCACTTCAAAATAAAAGCATGAATATGAACATCTAACCACTTGAAGAGTTCTTAAGTCTATAACCAAAACTTAAACACAGATGTTGAACTTTATTCAACAGAAAGTTTACAAAACAGCCAAGAAAATTAGCACATTAGAATTTGTCCTGAAAAATGTGCTAAACGTTTTCAATGTAAGCAAACATACAAAACAAAAAATCAGCGCCACTGTTAGTGCATTAGCAAAGTGTGCCCATCACTGGTTGACCTACTGTCTTAAAAGTCTGAGGAATTGGTTTGGGAATTTTTACACTCTTCAATCATGTATCACTCCACATTTTCTCACCTATCTTCAAGGTTGCAGTCAGTTAAAAGAGATGATTTACCTTGATAATATATATATTTTGATATTTCTGTTTACCTCTTTGCTTAAAAGACACCCACCAAATGCTCTGATAAACATATTGACTGATTGCAGTGACAATAAAGTGGCTGTTCATCTGATGTAATGGCTTTTAATTTCACGATTGAAGGTAGGGAGGGAGGGGGTTTGATTCCCATGCTCCCATCAGCACCCAACTGCAGACTCCATGCCTGTTGGCTTTTGTTGTTGCAGGCTGCATGTAGTTACAAAAAGAGCAAAAAAGGAAGAAAACAGAAGGAGAAGGAAAAAGAGAAAGAGTAAGAGTCCCTGGAGAGTTGGGGGGTCTGTAGCGAACACTGTTAATAGCAGGCAGGGGTCAGCAGCACTGCTGAACAGCCTGTACTGCTGCCAGGGAGGCTGTGAAAACAGCACCTGCTGGTAGCGCCACTTGACAAAGGCAGCTGGGTCAACAGCCACTGTGGGAATTTATCAACTTTGGAAGGGGTGGTGCATGTGTGATAGTGAGAGAGTAAAAAAGGCAACACTGCGATCACTTCGGTCAGATATTCACAGAAAAAGATACAAATAACTTCGATGGTTACATTTACATTACAATATATATATATATATATATATATATATATATATATATTATCCTGAACAGGAGGATAATGTTCAGGATTGGAAACAGATGTTTAAACAACATAAGAGAGGAAAAAAATCACACATTGTGTTGTTTCAGACGTTTGTTAATTTTTTTTTTTATTATTTGTTTCAGATCTGATCTTCATTGAAGACGGGGCGTATTTAGCTTGTTAGCTTGTGAGCCCTGTTTGACTGACATGAGGTATATGTGAGAAAAGCGCTATGGACTGGTGTACATTGTGCACCTTAACAATGGCTTAATCAAACGGCCCAGTGTGGTCTCCTTTGCTGTTTTGTCATCTGACTCCATTGTTTGCAGGCTCCTTTTGTAGCTTCATTCCTTGTTTTCTCTTTGTGCGAGAAATTTACTGTGCATTGTAGAATCTGGGGCTATTCAGTGGGACTGGCATGCAGCTTTGTGAAGGAAAGGACCACAGCAGAGATGTAGGAAGATTTAAGAGGGACAGAGAAATAGAGAAAAGGCTTTTTTTTTTCCTGCAGGGTGCTGGGAGCAAACGCAACGCACGCTCACAAAGACTCACAGATGTGCGAGTAGCCACCACCCACACAGTTTGCATCCATACACACAACCCACAGAGAAGCACCTCATGTCCGCTTTTTGAACACATTAGTTATTTGTAACTTCCAGAGCTAACACAGTTCATAAACGGAGAGCCTATCTGAAGAAAATTAGTGAGCCTCCAGTTGAGAAAACCTTGAATCTGTAAAATATCCTTCCTGGTGATGCTCTCTCTTGTTCTCTGTGACGAAGGGTCACACTGATCAGAAAGGCAAATAGCATTTTACACTAGAAAGCATCACAAGGGTTAGCTATTCTTACTTACAATGGCTGTATGAAAATACATTGTGTTTTTCTTACTGGCTGACGTTAAATCAGACTGAACCGTAGCTGTTTAAGGCCATTTAGGGCTAAAATTATTTACATTTGCTAAAATATTGAAAGAATGCTTTATTACTTAGTTCAAATTGAGAAGCTTACAGTATATTCACTAAGATTACTATGCCTTCAAACTATTTGGGAAAGCATAATTATGAAACTATGTCCTGTAGGGCTTCTGACAAACATCTCAATTAACTGGAGGCACACCTATGGATGCAATTTAACCTTAAATAGTGCTTTGTGTGTGACACCGTTAGGAAATCAGGAAAGATATGAGATAGAGAACTAAGTAGCTCAACAAATCTGGTTCGTCTTTGGGCATTAATCTTAATTAAGAAATTATGCCTAGCTAGAAAGGTGTGTGCAAGGAAAGCAGCCCAAAGGCCTAAGCTATAACAGGTTTGTCAAGCAAAAAGAGCCAAATTTCCATTAAATACCAAATAAATGCCGTCCATTCCATCTAAACCGGTCCACTACAGTATGTAAAGTTTGAAATTTAACAAAAAAAAATGTAAAAGTGTTTCTGATATTTAGCAAATAGAAATAATTTTGTTAATTTTAACAGAATTAAAGCAGGAAAAAAAATATAATCTAAAAAAAAGACTAAGAATGTAAATATCTTGTTTTAACTGTAAATGTATGCATTTACAGTTAAAACACATTGACCATCTGCTGCTGGTCAATAATTTATGTTGGGTGGAGAGGCAAGATCACAGTGTCAGAGATACATCGCTACAAAACAAGGATTTTAAAATGTAATCTTAAAATATTATAACTGTGTAAAAGGTGGTTAGACAATAGACGAGTCTCAATGAAACTCAGGTTTCAGTCTCGTTAACCTGCTGCTTTGCCCACCTGCTGTGAGCTACATTAGTATTCCATGTAAAGCACTTTCTATTACCTTGTTGTTGAATGTTGCGGCACAACACGCATGCATTGATGCCCATTCTAAAGCTGTGGCAATAATTATGGTGGTTATATAAAGATTATATCTTCTGAAATCTTTTCATCCCACTGCTCTGCCACAAATAAGCCCCCTCCAACATTTTTTTTTCCTTCCTCTCAAATCAGTCACACCGCACACATTTAAAGTGTTTCAAAATGCATGGTGGCCTATTTATTATTGGAGGGGTGCTCCAACTGACAAACAAATACCTAGGAATGAAGTCATCTGGCCAGGACATGTTTACACAAACACTGCTGAGCGATTTTATGGCTGATGTTTTTTTGTAAGCCTTTACCGCTCCCCCTAACAGTTCTACCATTTTCCCTCCTCTTCTCTATGTTCCCAAACATAAAGTCGATGAGAAAGCTGCCCAAGATACTGTACTGGACCACAAAACCCACTATACCCCAAAGCAAAGTTCGGTCTGAACAAGCTTTAGGGTCTGGATGAGAAAAGACCACCAGACTTGATAACGTGCTGAGGTCAGACACGTTAGCTGCTTCGGTCCTCGTCAGCCCCTCTCTATTCTCTTTGTAACAAGATCCTAATAACGAAGTCGGTGTGTATTAGGAGTCGGGCCTCCAGCACCACAGGGTCCTGTCAGACTAAACACGTCCAGTTGATGGTGGAAAGAACTGTTCTGTGGGAGAAACGCGTTCGGCAGCCACTCCAGAAAACATAAATACAAAGCAAGCCACGAGGGCCCCTCTGAAACATCTGCGGTTTCATTAATTGCGTGGATGCCTGGGTGGCACTGTCGTCACTCAGGAATAATCAACTGCAAATATGTTTCTATTATGAATCCGATGCATACAAATTCTCCTTCTGAGAGTCTGCTTTGCTTATTTGATCTGTCTGATTCAATCAAGCATGACAAACCTTTAAGCAATAAAACAGATCAAGGATTTTCTCTCTACATTCCACTTGATGACTTCGTGACTTGAGTGGTTAGTCTCAGTCCTATGAGAACGTTCTCATCCATCTTGAGCAGAATGCTGATGATAAGATAGGTGGAAACATCAGCTGTGGTTTGGCTAGGCGCATAAAACAAAATTGGTTTGAAAAACAAAGTCTCTTTACGTCTGAACTGTTTTCTTTCTTGTGACTTTTTGCTTGCTCTTCCCGTACTGTGTGGGATATATTTTTTTTTCCTCCGTTTGGGAGACAAATGTTTTTCACATGGGTTTTATAGAGCCCTTATTTTCAAAATGATTTTTAATACTTGAATGCATGTGGAACAGATTATGACCTACTGACACGCACATTTATAAATGATAACGTTGCTTTCATGCACACTCCCTGCACATTTCCTTGCACGTTACAGTTGCGGAGCATCAAATATTTGAGTATTAGACTGCACACAGAGAGATTGGGTTTCACTCTGGAAAATCAATGTGTGTGTGCTGAAGCCTTGTGACACGTGCGTCAACTTTTACCCCAAATGTGCTTATTAAAATGGTTGAGAACAGGTGAACTTTTCAGTAAAACACCACCAACAGAGTCATACAAGGTAATCAGTTTAGCTACTAGCAGTTCCTTCCTTACAATAACAGTTTTGAAATATTATCCACTAGTTTCTGCTCAACTCCTTTTTGAAAAGGCGCTCGGGTGACGACCTGTTGAAAAGCGTTATTACTTGACATGACGTTTAGGCTGTTCTGGAACTATTTCTGGTTTTCTTTGAGGTTTAGCGTGCAGAGAAGTATCGCTCATAAAAAAGAAAAGAAAATGTGGAGCAGGTTTCTTGACACAGGTAGAAATTTTAACAGAAGAAATACCCCTAACGTAGGAGTTAAATACAACTCTGACTAACTGCATCACAGTGAATACATTTAAATGACGCGTGTAGACACAAGATGACAGGAATTGTAGTTGGGAAAGGAGTTGCTCAGTATTTATTTTGCAGATTACTGATCTAATTCTGCTCTTTGGACCAATAATTGGTGCATTTCCAATCATTATTCTGCAATATATCTAATATGGGTCTAATGCTGAGCAAAAATCTATGTTTGGTACTTTTTTGGCTTACTTTGATGAAGAAAAACCAATAATTAATAAAGAACAAGTGAGTGAAGCCACTTCCAGCATGGATGGATTAGGCAAAAATTAAACCACTTGAAAATGATGAAAAATAAATGTGCAGACCTTTGAGAATTCAAAAAAATTTTTAAATGACAATGGAGTTTTAAAAAATATATTTAGACAACCTAGTGTACCAGAAGTACTTTAATGCACCATAAAAGCACAGCTGTTGTGAGTCATCACTCTACAGTACCAGGGTGTTATTATGCTGTGCAGTGTTTTGGACTGGTTGAAAGCTGCAGGCAGCTGGATTTGGACTTTAGGTGTTTTTTAATTTAGTACCAATATTTTTTATGCTCCCAAACAGCAGAGTTCAGTGATAGCTGGGAGTCCTCTCTGTTTTGTTTTGGTGTTGTGCTACAGAACATTCTTAATTCCACTCACACACATCATTCATGTGTTTTGGTTTAAAACAACACTGGATTTGTTTGGTGCATGTGAGTACCAAACTGACAAAGCTGTGCTGGATGTGTTCAATACAAATACGAGTGTCACTTCACCCCTGAAGTAGAGAAGGGCAAGAGCTAAATGAGTAGAAAAAAAGATACATATTTGCATTGCAATCTGATACACTATGATCCCTGCTTTCATTTGTGTAAGTTGGAACCATGAGGGATACATCATAAAGACAGAACAGCATGAAATTACGAGTGAAGGACTAGTTGGTCCTTCTGGACAAACAAGAATCACTTACTCACTGAACAAAGACTCAATTAAATAGAACAAAAAGTACAAAAGAATTTGCTGAGTGTACCTTTTCGGATCTACCAACTTGTAGAGTTTCCCGCTGTGTGACTGTGCCATGCTTTTACTGCTCGCTAGAATGTAGACTTCACCTGCAAAAGTCAAACAGTCACAGCAAATTCCTGTTAATATTTTATCGTTAGATTAAATAAGTCAATTTGTAGCATGCATGCAGGCATAAGCAATTTATAAAAAGAGATAACATGTGACAAGACAGGCTGACAAGAGGATGAAAGGAAAGGACAGATGAAGAAAATAAATGTAGCTAAAGCTTCCACAATTCTCCACTAGCCAAGGCACTTTAAGAAAAAGTTTAATGGGACAATTGGGTACTCATGACTGGGAAACAGGCGGATAATTTAATGAGGAACAAGCCTGCAAGAAAATTCCATACGAGGATAAATTGTAAACATGTGTCAGTGAGGCCCCTTCATTGGGACATATAATTCTAGCGATGCTGGCAAAGCATGAGCCAACGCAGGAATCTATAAAAAGCTCATCAAATAATAACTCCAAGACCTGGCAATAACGGCGATCCAACATTTATGAAGCCTGTGTGAGCAATTCAGATCATGTGTACATTTTGATTCAAAACATCACAGCCCACAGAGAACCACGTAGTAAGTCTGAGTGCTTTCATCTCTGTTTACATTTAGTAACTGTTAATTTCTACAGTTGTCCTGTTAGAAATTAACATCATTAGCAAAGCAAAACATTGCTTCAGACATTGTTTTGGAGCAATGACTTCAATATTGATTCTACTTTCCTTGTTTTAGGGACACTCGTCTTTCCCCAACGCAATTTTTTACGTAAGAAACTGTTTCTCATACCATGTAAAATCTCAATCACTCTGCATTATGGTCCTGATCTGACACCACTTTATTAAATCCTGTCAGAAAGCAATCGCATGCTAGAAAATCCTGCCAGGTCAAACTGCCATTGATAACACTTCTGTGCCAAGATGCTTCCATGATCTTGTCTTCATTGCAATATTTAGCAATAATACAACAACCTTATGATTTTTTTTTTTTAATTATTATTCACTCTAATTTAGAGGTGGGCGCTCCTCTTCCTAACTGAGAATGTTACTGCAGGACGCAGTGCTAATAGCAGCCACAGCGCCAAGCGCATTGTGCTTCACTGCAGTGTTTCTGAAAATATGTCGAGGTCGAACATTACCAACATATTTTAATATTGTCTAAAAAAAAAACTAAACCTTGTTGGACATGTTAACCTTGCAGATATATTGCCATTAAATTTTTTTAAAAACACAAACTGCAGCTATTGTATCATATTCTTATCTACCATGTTTGAAGTACAGTGTAAAATTTACAAATGTCAGAGGTCACTACAATACTAAATAGGTACAAATCTGCATCACACGACTATGTTGTCTTGTGTGTTTCACAATCGTCCTGCCTGAGACGCTCCCAGGTCTGCCAGTTTGACAGTGGTAGCTCAAATGATTTGCAAACATCAACTTGAACCAAACTACACCAGACTAGCATCTGCTAAGAGCTAGCTTAGCAGATGCTAAGCTAGTGTAGTTTGTGAGGGGATCGAAGCCAAAGTATGAAGACAAGTCTCACTTCAGCTTCTCTTCTGGTGTGGATACACTGTGACCTTGAAACTCCTCACCCAATAGGCTTTAAAGCACAACAGTTGTGCTTTTCAAGTATTTTTGGTGTAGTTTTTTGTGCAAATATCTTAGTATTCATAAAATAAGACAAATCTAATTTACAAGTAACTTTTCAGAAAGGTATAAGAACTTGTTTTAAGTCAATAATTCTTTAATATTGATTTTAAAAAACTACTTATACTAAGTTATTTTCCCCATGTTACAAGAGAAATAATCTGCTAGTGTAACTAATACTTTTCCTTCAATATTAGGGAAGTAATGACTTAAAACAAGCTCCTCTATCAGGTTGATAGTTAGTTTTGTTTCATTTCAAGTGTAATATAATATTTGCACTAGAAAATAGACCAAAAACACTTGATAAGATTTTGTGTATTTCACCCTTACTAAACCTCCGCAAATAATCGTTTTTCTGGCTGAATGCATACTGGCGTGGAGGGCCTTTTTTTCTGAAAAAATAGTTTTCATTCTCAGTTATTCAAGTCATGGTTATTGTGGCGCATTAATAAAAAAAAACTGTCATTACTTGTTTGATCTGGACAATGTCTCACCTGTCATAAAGAAGACATTTCAATGAGAAGCTGGGTTTTTTTTGTGAATTAAATCTCCAGCTTGGAAAATTTTATAAAATAAGAGACTAAAAGAATTATAATGAAGTAAAAATAAGCACACTAACATATCTAATATCGGTCATGTAAATTATTCAACTGCTTAATGATTAGTGTTTTAAAACTCTCAGTTTGTTAGCAGCAATGTGGATGAAGAAGGAAAGGACAAAGATTGATGGCTCAGCGACAGATTAGTTTATTAGAGAGCAAGATGTGATCTTTGGGTTTCTGTTGCAGTACTCACCGAGTTCATCCTCTCCGAAACCCAAGACATGCCCCACGAGGGGAGAGGCGCAGGAAACCGAGCCCAGACACAGAGCCTTTTCCTGCCACTGCTCGCTGTCAGACGATGTGGCAAACGGAGACTTCTGGAGGATCCGCAGGTTACTGAGGCAAACAAAACACACAGAACGTTTAATGTTGAGCTAAATTTTAACCCGAAACAAACTGGAAAAAAGTGTAAAAGTGTAAAAAAAAAAAAGTGTAAAAATTTATTTTACACTTATGATTCACAGTTCTTGTTACAAAGCCTGAGTTAATATCTGGAATCGGGCTGAACTGTTCTCATAATATGGTTCAGGAATCAATCTTCTTTTCCAACCAAAGTCACAATTGGTGTTATTTAAGACCTCCGCTTTGGTTTCAAAACAAACATCGTGCCGGGGCTTTTCTACAGCCACAGCGCTGCGCTCCCAAATGGTAATGAGACACAGAATTCAGCGACCACACATTGTTTTAAACACGGTGCCAACTCCTGATAGCGCACCAGCACAATATTTACTTCCTTTGCTTACTCGAGCGTCAGAGTTTGACATCAGCGAAGCAGGATGAATTACAAACCAAGGGAAAGTGTGAACAGCACAAGACAGGATGCCTAGTCTCCATTTACACTCATTGGGCAATTCTGCTGTGCTGATAGTAACAGAAAACCTGTTTGCCCTACATGGATGGGAAATGGGTGCAGCTACTTACTGCATGTGTCAACTATAGGAACAGCTTTTTCCATTATCTTTTCCATTTTTCTTCTGATATCCTTATTAATTTTGACTGTTTTTAAATCACTTTCCCACTAGAACAGATGTTGTTTCAGCCCTTTTACTGCTGGAAACATAAATTTAGACTGATTACTATAAAAAAGATTAAACACTACTTTGAGACACTTGGATCATCCCCCTTATGCTTCACGTGTGAAAATCAGTCATGCTTACCCGTTTCTATCTCCAAACACATAGCTGCCATACAGTCTCCTCGACTGGCAGCCCCTATAGATGAAGCCCCCCACAGGTGGCGCTCCTCCACTGGACTGCAGGTCATACACAGAAGGCTCATTTTCTATGAAGGAATAAGGAGATATTGGTTTGATTTAAGCCCAACTTGGTGAACTTAAAGACTGCTCGCTACCTGTAAAAACAAATCTAATATGGCTGCAATAAAATTAAGCACTTTTTCCTAGAATGCAATGTTTTGTTTTTGGTGGCTCTTTATTAAATCTAGAAAAGAATGTTGCACTTTTAGATTAGATTAAATTTTATTGTCACTACACATGTCACAAGAAACTGGAAATGGGAAGGAGTAAATACTGTATACAATTTTAATTGTGAGTTAAATAATAGAAAACATCTACTTCTAAGATGGTTTCATTAGTAACAAAAGAAAATTGTACAACTAAAGTAATATGAATAATTTTCTGGGGAACAATCATTCTGGTAAATAAAAATTTAAAGGATCTTGACTATTTAAAAAAAAAACAAAAAAAAAAACATGAGGAGCTGCATGTTTGTTTTCCAGTTGAGCGTATTTCAAACTTGGGTGACTGATTGGATTCCACATAAAACCAGATGAGAGCTGGTTTGTAGTAAGAAATAAATTCAGGTGAGAGATTTTGGACTAAAAGTGTCTTAAACAGTTGAAGAAGAGCTAGATCTCTCTCTGCTGTTCTTTTCAACACTTAGGCATCATATTTCTAGCCATTATTGTTCAGAGCCTTTAAAGTATTTTTATGTGGCCCAACTTACATTCCTTTTCACAATCCAAAATGCACAAAAAAAGAGATTATCTCTGGTTCCAATCATGGTTTTTGACATTTACCCTTCACTGGGATTTCTACATTTCTATCTAAAACAATGTGCTCTTGCGAAATTAAATTGATTTATAATACAGATGTCAGTTTTAAAGGGATACATTCGAAAGGTTATCCAAGAGGCTGAAGTATTTCCATTCTGTACTCAAAATGTAATGGCATCAAACAAAACTCATGCAAAGGATGTGATTAGTTACTGTTATGATGGACAACATGAACATTTTAGAACAGTGAGTTATTTCTTAACAAGATAAGGTAAGTATTATGACTCTAAAAAAACATCTTCAGAATTGTGACTCACCATAATCCTTCCCCTTAGTAACTTCTAATATTCTTCCTGCCGATGTGTTTTTACCACTGGCGTCTGTGCAGAGGATAACCAGACTGCCGTTGTCTGTCTGCAGCCGATCCACTGCACACCTTCAAAACACAGAATGCCAATAAATGCAGTTTAATAGAATCAAAGTAATCATAAACCTTTAATTTATTCATATTTTGTCACATTAGAACCACTAACTTGTATATTTAAATGGGATTTTATGTGACAGACAAAAACAAAACAGCACATAACTGAAGGGAAAGGAAGACGTTTCAGGAAGATGTATGAGAAAAGCCTTGGAGGTTTGCTAGAGAAGGTTAGTGACCAATCAGCATCATGAAGACCAAGAAACATAGCAGATGGGTCAGTTTAAAGCAGAGTCAAGTTTTAAAACAATAGCCCAACGTTTCTGTTCAATCAATCATATGAAAATAGAAGGACACAACTTCTGACTGAAATGTCCACCTAAACTGACAGGAGAGCGTTAATCATAGAAGCTGCCAAGCACCCCCTGGTAAGTTTAGAGGAGCTGCAGAAACCCTGAAGCGCACATGCAGATCAATACCTTTCCTAAATAATAGGCTACAGTGAACGCTCACAACTTTCATTATCTACTTTGCCCAGGAAGCTTGGGTCTCCTCAGGGTCTTTCATAATAAACTGCACCGTTTTATGTGTTTATGATCAAAGTAGCAGCTGTCTACTTTGTTGATTATGTTTGTATGTTATGCATTGTCTTTTTCTGTTTTAAGCAGCAAAGGTTGTGATTGTCGTATTGGCAATAAATCACTTGACTTGAGTTTAAGTGGGAGAATCTGTCGGAAGGACAATCATTAGTGGTGCACTCCACAAATCTGGACTTTGTGGAAGAGAAACGAGAAGAAATCCAGACGCAATTTGCTACTCGCCATGTAGGGGACACATCAAACATGGGGAACAAAATGTGACTTGCAAAATGCTACATATGACGGAAAACTAACACCACAAATTTTCCTGAAAATAGACTCTCCACATGAAACATGGTGATGGCAGCATCATACTGTGGGACTCTCTGACTTCAGCAGGGACAGAGAAGGTGGTAAGATGCATGGAATGCAGAAAAAAATCTGCTGAGAGGTTGAGTGAATGTTCCCTTTCCAGCAGGACGACAACCATAAATAAACAACCAGAGTTACAGGTCGACGGTTTATATTAAAGTTTATTAATGTGTTTGTTTCAGTCTTAAATCAAATTTAGAATTTGATTTGATGCTCAGAGACAGCCTCAATTAAATCTGACTGAGCTTGAGCTATTTTACCAAGAATGGACAAAAAAAGTGAGAATCTAGATTTCATAAGCAGGCAGAGCCGTTCTTCAAAAGACTCATTTTACAAAGTGTTACCTGAGTGCACCCCTAGGTTTTTTTTAAATAAAAGATTGTGAAAGACATATGTTTGTTTCCACTTCACAATTATGGACTACTTTGCATTCTGTCACATGAAATTCCAGTAAAAACTGTGTTGACATTTGTGGTTGTTAATGTGAAGTCAAGTAACAAGGCAGTTCAAAGGGCTTTACACCAAAAAACCATCATACAACATAACATTTTGTCAAATGCCTTTATCAAAATTATCAAACAAATATACATCAAATATGTCGGTCAATGTTTTAGCTACTACTAATCAAAGGCCGCTCTAAAGAGATGGGTTTTTAGCTTTGATTTGAAGGAACTCAGTATTTCAATTGTTTTGCAGTTTTCAAGGAATTTGTTCCAGATTAGAGGAGCATAGAAGCTGAATGCTGGTTGTCTATGTTTGGAAAAGCAGTTCTAGTTCTGGGGATGCAGAGTAGACCAGAGCCAGAAGACCTTAGTGGTCTGGAAGGTTTATACAACAACAGAAGATCTTTTAATGAATTCAGTCATTCAGTGATTTATAAACTAACATAAGTATTTTTTAAGTCTATTCTCTGAGCTACTGGAGACCAGTGGAAGGACTTTAGTACTGGGATTATGTGCTCTACTTTTCTGGATTTAGTGAGAACGTAACCAGCAGTGTTCTGGATCAGCTGCAGCTGTCTGATTTTTTTTTAGAGACTGTTGCAGTAATCAATGTGACTGAAGGTTCAGGTAGGAGTCCATCACTATATGCAGACTTCAGGCCTGATCATTAGTTTCTAGCTGTGATTGCTGAAGCTGTTTGCTGACTAATGTGAAAGCTCAAGGGGTATAAATAAGTATCGCAACAAAACACCCCACGAATCTCAGATGCGTTACTTACCTGCCTGGGTCATGTAATCCATGTGCAAAGATCTCAGGTGGCTGATTAGTGCTGTTAAAGTACGGATTGTTCCGTGGTATCGAGTAGGACGACGTACAAATATCCGTGTCCACGTCCACCCTTAGGACGGACCCTGTGAAATCACTGCATTCAAAAACACACAATCTTCTGTCACAACACGGTGTTGAAACGTCCTCGTTGTGATTTTTGTGACTTTGGATCTGACCTGAGTCCGTCCATTTCCTCCATGTCGTCCAGAGTGATCATACCGTCTCCCAGAATGATGTGCAGTAGACCATCGGGAGAGAACAGAAGCTGACCTCCGAGGTGCTTCCTGTGCAACTCAGCCACTTCCATCAGCACATGGGCAGTCCTGGTATCCACCTGGTTTGGGTTTTTCCTGCAAGCAGAGAAAACAGTTTTAACTTCGATACTGGACCAACAAAAAACTAAAACCTCTAAAGACTTCCACAGACAATCCCAAGGTATTATGCTTTCATATAATCCCATGTATACTATAAGCTTATTAAACATCTTTTGACGGTTGCTTGCAATAAATGCAACAGTAAGGGTAAGTGAAACATTACCATATAAAATGCTGACATTATTGTCCATAACAAACAAAATCCAAAGTTTAAAATACTTTAGTTTCTAGAGACATTCAGTTTGTCAACCGAAATGTCTTTCGCAGAAAAAATACTTAGAGTGGGGAACAACTCAGACTTCTTCAAAGTGTTCAGAACTATGCTGAGAATTTAGTTGGACAGTGCCATCAACAAATGTGTTGTAATAGGTTAGGTGTTATTTTGGATAATTCTAGGACTTTTGAAAAGCAGATTGCCAAAGAGAATCTACTTTAACTGTTGTTACTCCATAGAAATCCTCCATTTAATAACTATGTTGCCATCACTAGGACTGCCTGGCAATACTATAGTTAAGATTGGCTCATTGAGTGAAACCAGCTTTTAATGTGGTTAAACACATTAAAACGTAGCATTTAAATACCTTTGTGAGAAAACGCAGTTATCTTAAACATAAGTAAGTATGTAAGGAGATTTGGGTACCAACCCAGGTAAAATACTGTCATCATCATAGAAGTGCTGCTCAGCACAACAAATCATAGATCATCATGAGTCTCCATTACACAAAGAGGTTGGTGTTTCTCTACAATGTTGTCCTTACAGCTTTTGTTGCCAATGTTAGTGGTAAAAATCTCAACTGATGAATCAACATTGCCATTCATTTAGTCATAAATATATCTGTAGACAATGCTATCTGACATGCTATTGGCTGGAATTTGCAAAGGGCCAATCCGAGAGCGTTATTCATTTTTCTTTACTCTGATTGGCTGAACTCCCAAAAGTGGAAATAAAGAAGACTGTAGATGTTAGCTTCTGCGGTAGTGCTAAGATGGGTTCTACTGTGTGTTTTAATGCCTATTCGAGTAAATTTGGTGTTTGAACTATTAAAATAGGCATTAGTTGATTTCATCTAACAACTCGTTGAAGTACCAAACTCCTGTGAATACCGAGGTCCACTGTATGTCTCCACCTAAATTTTGCAGATCAACAGATATTGTTTAATCCATTCTTCTTTTCAAAATGGCAGAAGCTCATTCAGGTTGGACAGTGAGCATATGTGAATATCAGCTTTCAAATGTCTCAAATTACTTTCAGTTTAATTTATTTCTCGACTTTAACAAGGGTTTTTGAAAACTGGGATGCATTTTGATCTATACCGAAAACTAAAATTGTCCTGCTGGAAAGTGAAAGGTTTTGATTGCACTGTTACATCATCCGTCTTTCCTTCTGACCAGCTTTTAATCTTTACTGTACCACCATGAGGGCATTTCTGATGTAATGTTAGTTTCCACCACACATCACTTTGTATGTTGGCTAAAGGTCTCATCTGAATGCAGACCTTCTCCCACCTGTTTGATGTGACCTCTACATGTTTTGTGGCAAACTGGACTTCCTTCTTCCTCAACTTCTTCCATAAAGACCAGACCTACTGAATCTAATAGTGTTGTTTAGATATTGTTTTGTAGCCTTTGTCTCCTTTAAATGCCTCCATGACACTTACACTGACTTGTCTGCTTTGTTTCTTGGTTTTTACGAGGTTAATTATTAAATATGTTTTTCTAACAAGCAAGCCTGTCACCATAAGAAATTATTGCAAGATAAATTAAAATGAGGTCAATAATTTTCATTGTTATGATTAGTATGTTTTGAAAGGCAAGACTTCATATTCTATTTTATGTATGGTTTTGGTTGTGTGTGGTTTTTATTTCCTTTTTATTTATTGTTTTTGGTTACCTCCTATTTAAAATGTCTTCCAGTTACAATGTGGAGTGCTTTGTACAAAATTAAAGTTTATTAGAGGGCGGACTTGCACTATTATGCCATTACCATTGTGTTAGTTGAAAATGGCCTCAAAACAACAATATCATTGTTTATTACAATAATTTCTGGGACAATTTACTGTCCAGCAAAATTTGTTAACATGACATACCTACTAACAAAACCCTGAGATTAGATTATGGACCGGAGGAGAAATATTTGCTTATTCAGCAAATATTTAGCTTATATGAAGAGAAAACATAATTTTCCTTCCACTTCACAAATTTGCACTATATTGTGTTGATCTATCAGATAATTTAAAATGTTGTTGCTTTAACCTTTAAATGTGAAGAAGTTGACACGATCACTCTCAATGTTTTGAAACAACAAATATTTTCAGTAAAAAAAAAAAAAAAAAAAATTTAAAAGGGGAATATATCTGTTTGAGACTTCTCCATTACCTTGAAACGGTGTATTCAACCACACGAAGAATGTGGTCGTGCGGTCCGATGGCCCAGCGCTCCTGGTTGGTGGTGTAGGAGACGTAGAGCTTGCCATTCTTCTTGTAATTGGGGTGGAATGCCAGGCTTAGCAGGCCCCTTTCATCACCACTCTGCAGTCAGATGAGAAACACAAAAGATCCAGGAGTTAATTATGTCCCTGCTTGGCTTCTGCTCCATGGTGCGGTGCTGGAATCACCCCCCTCAGTCATATTCATCATCACTAACATGCCAGCTCCACACACCCAGCACCCTCCTTTCTCCCCCCTTTTTTCAAACTTGTCTAATCCTCTTTTATATTCTTCCATCACATTCCCCTTTCACTGCTCTGCTTATTATCTCATTCTCTCTTTTCCTACACAGCGTTGTTCCGCTTCGCACCTTCGCCAGGCCCCTTTAATATACCATTACAGGCCATTATAAAACATTTGACTCTGGGCAGAGCTGCACTGCCGAGCCTTTCCTGCAGCATGGTTATGCGACGCTCAGTCCCTCCCGGTGGCCTCCATTGTGCAGTGATTTGTGTGTGTAATCTTTGGGGGATATTTGTGAATACTACGCTGAGTGGCTGGAAGAATTTATTAGCTAACTCACAGTTCATAGAGAACACAAAGAGCAGAGTGCTTCAGTCCATGCTTTTTGCTCCCCAATCCTCCTGTTTCTTGATTCGCTCAAAAATCCATACAAAATTAAAAGCGGGGAGGAGAGGGTGGGAGGAGTTAAAGTAAGGGAGGGATGAAAAAAAAAAGGAAACCTAAACAAGGAGAGAGCTGCCAACTCCCACTGTCTTGGCAACATGTTTAGAAAACATCTAAATTGCTTGTGTAATATGTAAACCTTTGTCTCACCCTGGAGGCAGTTACATCGGTTGTCACTACCCTGGTGGTCTGCCCATCATAGTTAGCCGTAATAATCAGCTATAGCATTTCATTCCCCAGGCAAAGTGAACCGGGTCAGCCTCTTTCTGCTGTATGCTCCCTGTTTTTCTGTCCACAAAAGAATCAACAGTATACGAAGCTGAGGTGTGATGAATGTTTATGCGTTGTGACCATATAAAGGACGTTGCTTAAAATTGCTTGACTTGTGAGTTTTTTTGTCGACTCAAAGTCGTACAAGTATCTATTTTTGCTGTTATGAATAAATGAAAAGAAATATGTTTGGGTGTGGCTCGGAAAGGTCTAGCTTGTCACAAACCCATGAGAGTACACAACAACCCAAATGTGCACTGAAACAGCCCAAATGTCCACTATTACAACAGAAAAGGCACTCTAAATTCCAGTAAGCAACAACAGAGACCAAAGTAATCATTTAGATGATGTTTTAACAGCCTTGTTATAGAGAGACACATTGAGCAAGTTGCTGAAACCCTTGACGCTGCAGAAGTCAAAGATCCTCCGCCAAAAAATATAAATAATAACAATAAATGTCAGATTCCTGAAGTGCTTTATGGATGTGGATGAAGTAAAATATTCAGATGGGTGTTAGTCAAAGCAGAGATGGTTATTGGATATTGTGAATTTTGGAAGAAAACAGTGCAAACTTCACCTTGAAAGGTTAGATCCATATGATGGAAATGGATATGCAGTGACCCACATCCCCAAAATAAACTTGTGACGGGGAATGAAGCAAAGAGGCATAGATCATGAGCCAAACGGGGGACCACCGGGACACACAGAGGTTTATTGGGCTGAAATATTACCTCCCTTGCTAATGACTGACTCGTTCAGCAGCAGAGGAACAGCAGAACTGGCACCAGAGCCATAAGAAACAAACACTGCATTCGAAAGCAGTCTGAGGAGATAGCTTGATTAAAAGAAGACAAAGTACCACCCTGAGATTTCTTAGAACTAAGCACAAACTGCTGCCAAATCTGCAGTAGATCAGATTCTGTTCAGATATTTGAAAAGTCGTACTGCGCCTAACAAGATCAGTGCAAACAGTGTAAAAAACTGACAGTTGTAGAATGAACTTACTGCCAAGTACCACAGAACAAATAAAGAACCACTGCAACGCCTGCACCTAGTTGTAGTTTTATATGAGATGTGTCTTTTGTATTTCCTGTGGCAGTGTGCTACGACCCCCAAAGGACTCTTGTGGTTAGATTAGGCATTTATCTTTCCTATGCAACACTGATTACTGATATGGGACACCTGAGGACCTGGTAAGGCCTTCGGTTATTTAAATCCCTACTGCCAACTAACTGCCCTCCACCGGTATGCTGCTGCTGCCTTTTGCTTTATAGATTACTTTGACTGCAGATTACAACACTGATTTCATTTTATTTTATTTGTACTGATTTCACACTTCATATTAGAAACTTTGATTATTTTTTTTTGCCTCAGCTTGGGTTGGAAAAAAATTATATTTCAGAATTTAAACAGTGGTTTTTTTTGTGACCTTTAAGACAGGACATAACAACGGAGGGCTCATCAAAATTGTGTAATTGGATGCTTGTTGCTCTTTTAATAAGGTAACAATTGGAGATTGTGGCCTTATATTGTTTTGTGAAGATTATGACTCTTTTGTTGGCACTGGGGAAAAGTTTTTATCTGTGCTGACAAGATGATGCAGTCCAGCTGAACTTTGTTTATAGGAAAACCTGTGTAGCATGGTTGCTAGTCTTTGCTAAACGTTTTTCATCCATGCGTTTTTGTTTGTATAAGTATAAGTACCATACTTAATGAATTTAAGTCATTATGTATGGCTCTTTAGTAGTAGGAGGCACACTTCTGCTAATGTGCTAATAGAGGAGCTACTTTTTCTTTTAGTGTCTTAGCTAACTTTGAAAACGTCTAGCTTTCCCCAAATAAAATTTTCTGGATAAATTCAAAACCACTAATTATTTACTTGGCTGTTTTGTACATATTAAGTTGAAGAAAGCTTGATGTCTGTGTTGAAGTTTTGGTTATCGACAGAGAACAAGAGATAGACATAAATACAATATCTAAGGACATTATACAACATGTAAATTAAATGGTCACCATTAAATTGGTGCTTGAGGGTTGTAGTCTTTCAATTCCATTTAGCATACTGTTGTTCAGTATAAATAAGTGAACTAAACCACCAGGAACTTTAATAAAGAATCAATAACTACATGTCATTAATGACTGATAGTTTATTAGGAATGCAGTCGCTTTCTTGTCTCCTTTTCAGAGCTCCTGTATATGAATGTATGACATTTACAATTTGTGTGTAGAAACAAACAAAAATGATGACTTTAATTTTTGTGTATTGATGACCGATTTGTCATCAATTGCTGGGTTTCAGACATGTGACCCAGATAATGCGCGAAATTCAGATGGAGGGCCGGTCTTGTGTGAAATTCTGTTACCCTGTGAAAATCTGTTCCACTGTGTTGGGAGCGTGCATTGCAGCCAGAGAGGCTGATCTGCCGGATCAGACCATTTTCACTGCTCTTCTGACCTAAAAGACTTGTGCCACTTCTGTTGAGAGATGGAAAGTGACATGGACGTGAACTGGGTAAGACATTTTTTAGAATTATTCAAAGACTTAGTGTTAGTAAGTTAAATGAAGAGGACAACTTTTATCTAATTTTATCTTGCGTAAACAAGCTTTGATAGGATCCTCCAGCAGTTGGAATGTAAGGGAATCTAAAATGATTGATTGTATATTGTAGAGACATATTTTTCTAAAAAAAAAAAAAAAAAAGGCTTATATTTTTGTTTTTTTTCCTAGATCGAGTGTGACATGTGCCTGAGGTGGCTCCATCAGGCATGTGTGGGAAGCCCACCAATTGAGAAACCTTATCAGTGCTTTGCGTGTTTGCGTTAGGTTCCTGAGTTTGCTATGGTGTGCCAGTTTATGTATGTTGTATAATGGTTAATAAATTACATTTTGAAAACTATACTTGATATTTATTCTTACGAGATAAGAATAAACAAAAATAAATCTGTTTGGTTTCCCACTCATAATCTGCTCATTTTGACTGGAAAAGGTCTAGTCGACAGGCAGTCGCTCTCATGTACAACATCTGGTCGGCTGCACCTCCCTGGTGGAGGTGTGCTGAGGTGTGCCTGTGTTTATTTGTACTGTAGAATGTAACCACTCTGAAGCAGTTGGTAAATAAAGTTTTATAGCTCTAATTTACTGTTGTGTTCAGCATCTGGAACTGTCTTACGTCTTCAGCTCAAATGTTGCTGATCCGTCTATCTTTCACTGTGTGTGTCTTTTTCATTAGGTCAGGATGCAAGAGCCAAGAAAATAATGTTGAAGTTGCAAACAGCCAGCAAGTACTACTGCTTATTCTGCCTTTAAAAACAAATTGCGCTGGTGAGCGCTGCATTATAGAAAGCCTTGATGTCGACGGAAGACAGAAATAATAGCAAAACAAGATAGATATTTTTAATCGAATTCTTCTAATTAAACAGAACCGCAAAAAGACTTGAATTGTTTATGTCTCAAAGAGAACGTAGACGTCACACAGCAGCTTACTGTTTACTGAGGTAAACAAGACAAAGGAAGCTAATAAAAGGAAAGCACAACTAATAGCGATGGCCTTTTATAGACCATTGACTGCAAATTCTGTGGAGAAGTCTGTTTGGATGCATAGTCGATACCAGGAGAAGTGTGATTGTGATGTGTTGCGCTTCACTGACACAATTACTTCAGAATTATAATTTTCAGCCATTTTTGTCCAGATTTCTCATATCTGGCTTCTTCTGTTGCAGAATTATGACCCATGTCTCACGTCAATGACGTAAAAGTTGGATAAAATGCGGCATGACCGTTTTGACTCCAGACGCTTTGAAAACTATCAGATTATCCAAATTACTTCCACATATGGAAGTGGCACAAAACAGATTTTTGGGGGGTAAAAAGATAAAATTGGGGCATTCATAATATCATAAAAAAATCGCATTTGCCTCCTCATTATGTAGCCAAAGTGGTTCTTTCCTATTCACTTTTCACTGCAAAATTCCACATTTCTCCAGACAAAGCTTTAGGGATTTACACTGGTCACTCTTACATGTTTTCTGCATAAGGCATTTAAAACGTCTATTTTTCTAAACTACAAAAGGTCTGAAACTCCAAGGTTTACAGGCCCCAGACTATTGCTTAATTCAAACCTCACTCTTCACTATGGTATCTGCTTAACCCCAAAGACTGTGTGATGTAAATGTCGTCATCTTTACCATTTTCAGTGGACATAACATGCAGGCATCTTATACTAACTATCCATTATTGTCTCAGTTTTCTGCATCTGAAATAACATTTGAAAAGTTTGTTTTCTCAGTTTGATACTAAACATATGTTCCAAAAACTATCTTTTCAAAATAATTTATTGTCAGTATCTGAGCTTCAAAGAAACTTCAGGCCTCAGGATTACATTCTTGAAACATATTTTCCATCAATAATATTTGCGTAATCAGATTTTGAATTTGAAAAATGTCCAGAAATACTTCAGATTGCACAAGGAGATGGAATAGCAGGGATGTTTTCAGGGGCACACTCCCAGACAGGAAGTTTATCCAGCTTGCACGCCCCTTGCTCCTCCACTGACAAGACACTTTGTTTATAAGGAGTCAAACGTAGCACAGCATTTGAAAATGAAACTGCCCCCTGCGGGATGAACTTCCTGCTCTTCTCAGCTCTCTTATCATCATTCAATCCAAACTGGCTGTGGATAAAGTGACTTATTATGACAATTAGATGTGGCTCAATCCTCTGCCAACCCCAGGAGTCCTATTCTGTGATGTTGGCTGCCGGAAGAAGACCCCGGCAACAAGTGATGGAGTGATCCATGGAGGGTTGAGGTGTTTACTGGGAGCATCAACAGGATGGAGCTGCTTTTATACAGAGAGAGGAACGCAGGCACTCAGGGGATGGGGCAGATAGCAGGTTATCTTCAGCCGCATGCACATGCTTTGATTATAATGTTCTGTGTTTCCTGCTGCTTTTTCCCCCTCTACCATACTTCATGGATCCCCCAGTGCCAATTAAGACAAACTGCACAGAAACAATAGCATGCTGGGCCTATATAGGCCTCCACCTTCGCTGTGGGTGTTCTCTTAGGACGAAGGCCCAATCATTCCATCCTTTGCCCCGACGCTTCCTCCAGTGTTATCACATCTGAGAAATACTCTGACCAACAGAATCTATTCCAGATAATTACATGTTAAATATGACATATCAGTGTCTGCATTTAAACAACCTGCATGAGGGCCTAATCACAGAGTTTAACCTAATACCAGGGTAATCCCCAATGCATGTCTTCTGGTGAATGCTACAAGCCACACCCCTTTTAGAGTTACGGCTTCACTGCCTGGATTTTATGACATATCTGAGACACTTGTTCACTTGCCCTCTGAAACCCCATTATCATCTCACGGTCCTCTTTCCAACTCTGAAGGGTTATGGCTTAATAAATTTCTGCAAGGACATGCTCTTCTGGAAATATTTTGAAAAAATATATTTATGCATGCAATTTATGGCCAGTTTGGGATATTTTAATTTACGCTAACATGTTATTCAGTAACTGCCCTAAAAATAACCTCATCTTATTTTTTAAATATGTAACAACTAAGTCGGGGAAATTGAGAGGCCTGACTTCTACCCCTGTCTCAACATAAGGTCAGGAGAAGGCAAAAATTTTCTTAACCCGTGTAGTCGGTGCGTCCCCGGTACAAGGGGCAGCAGCACTTCCACCAACAGAAATTAATCCAAACACATGCTATACGTTAACCGATATATACATATTGAATATCCACGTAATGGGAAAAGACCGAAACAACATTTTCTACCACAATAACATTCAACTCCAACTCTAGGCAGCTAAATGAAAATACAGAGGCATTCTGGACAAACACCCAGCAACAACAGTGCAACACATTCCTACCAACATAAGCAACCTTTCAAATTAAAAGCCCAAACTCTGCTCTTTCCAATGGTATAAGCATCACTGTTCTATGTGCAAAAATCACTGAACCAACAGCTGCAGACGAGGAAAAATAAGGCTTATTTCATGAAGTCAAAATCATAAAGTCTTACCTTTACTGTTTTATGGCCATTATCTGCATTAGAGTTGAATTGAAATTACTCTATTTTGGTAAAGTGCTTTGAAATGACACGTTTTGAAATGCTGCTATATAAATAAACTGAATTGAATAGATTTGATTAGATACGAGAAAAAGAACTTAAGAAAGAAAAACTGAACAATTTCAAATGGGATATGTAGTGCTAAAAAGACTCTTTAGGAAGGTTCACCTGGACTTTTATCAACCAATACCTCTAAACAAACTTGCATGCTTCACTGTTTTTACATGAATTTTGGTACAGCAAATGGTCAGGTCTTGTGGTTTACCACGGTGGTCCTCAACCCCCGGGCCGTGGGCCAATTGGTACCAGGCCGCGCAAGAAATAATTAAATATTTCCGTTTTATGTATTATTTGAGTCTGAAGGATCTTTTATTTTGAAAATCCCTTAACCGAATTCTCTCAGTTACGTCTTGCGAGCCAACATTGAGCTCATAAGCAGTAAAATGAGTAAGAAACAGATCAGATGTCTTTGGAAAGTTTCTTTGCGAAGGGGAGAAGGCCCAGAGAAGAGACAGGAGAATGGATTTAAACCGGTAGGTTATTCCCACATTCCAAGCTGTTCTGCATGATATGGCGACCGGCTCGTTAATGAAGCCTTCAAACTACTTTGCCACGTAAAGACCAAGCACTTTGTGCATAAGTAACACTTCAGGTGTCATTTTCTCTCATCACTCCCAGATGGGACCGTCTCGTTGCAGAGAAACAAGCTCAGGGCTCCCATTAGTCGTTATCGTGAGTTAAAATTTTCACAAAAGTAAAATGTTCGTTTTTGTGGCGCTTCTGTATCTTATTTTGAAGGGATATGTAAATGTTACCATAGTGACCAGAGTCAGAGAGCGCTAGGGCAGTGATCGAGACGAGATGAGAGGAGTAGAACTTGTGAGTTTTAGGTCTGATTGGCAAGATTTAAGGATTGTCGGCCAATTTTCCAAACCTCTGTGACCACACACGACACAAGCCGATAAAAGTACAGCAAGTTCGATCGGTTCGTGTGTCCAGCCACATGGCAGGAGAAACACACCACAAGAACCGATTCCACTCAAGAACAACCCAACTCCAGAAGAAAATCCAGTAAAACCCCCAACATACCATCTGATGTTCCCCCCCCCCGGCCTCCCACCAACAGCAAAATTGCCAAGTCTTGACCAGTCCGCGGTAATAAAAAGGTTGGGGACCACTGGTTTACCAGATGCTTTGGTTCGCATTTATAATGTGACAAAACGTGAAAATGTTCAGGAATACTTTCACAATATGAACAATCATGAACATAAACTCCTTATTTTTTTCATATGAAGTCCATATTAATCCTTTGTAACTTACAAGTCCTTTACACAGTCTATGAAAACATGTCTAAGACCCTGCAGTTTGGCAGAAAAATCTCACGAAAGCAGGGACTTTCCTACCTTCAGTCCGCTCTGCACCAGCTTGTGGAGATCCAAGAAGGGCTCCTTGATAACTTCGAGGTTATGGTTGAGTATCCGGACAATTCCCTCTCTCTCCACAACAAAAAGCCGCTGAGAGCCATCGCCACAGTGCACCACAGCCACCGGCTGCCTCAGACCACTCAACACCTCCTGAGGACAGTAGCAGTTGTGTTTGTGTTTTCTGGGAAACATGGAAAAGGCAAAAGGTCAAGGAATGATGTGTCCCTCAATAATCCAATTATAGCGACATAAGAAGCAGAGAGGATTTTTAGGTAGCAGTATTTAAAATTAGGAACAGCGCACAGAGGATCAGCTTCACTTTTTATAGTATTTACTCAAGAATGAAATAATTAATAAAGTGAGTTGAATTGTTGTCAATTTTGCAAAATTTTCAAAAGTTTGACCACTACATCTGCATTTCTTTGTATAATGTGTGTCTAATAACTGGTAGGTATTACCATCATAATGATCACTCAATGGTTCCTGGAAAGTATCAGTCCTACAAGATCACCACATCTGGCCACAAAATAAATATTTCTAGGTTTCACACCCTTTGGTGTAGAAGGTCAGAAAAAAAAAGTACATTTCCACCACAAAACTCAGAAATATTTAGATTAATCTAAAAGATTTTCTAGAAAAAACTAGAAAATTATTGTAGATCAAAAAGTCAAAGATTTTCTAGAAAAATGTTTTTTTAGACTAATATCAATTTTTTTTGTCAAACATTTTTTACTTTAATTTTTTCTGGAAAACTTCTGAGAATAATCTTGATTGGATAAATTGGATTTTTATTTCTCGCAAACATATACTGATACTGACCACATGTATATTGCAATATATATTGTTATTGATTTATTGTTCAGTCCTACTTAAGTCGTAGTTGAACATGTTGAACATTGAACTCATACCAGTGAAACCTGAGCGTCTAAAACAGATCACCTTACTTACAGTAACTCAAGCACCACATAAAATAGAACAAGGTGAAAGTCAGAGTACAAACCTGCTGATATCTTCTATTTTCTCATCTTCCAAGTAGTTGGAATCTTGCCCAAGCAGTTGTCTTCGTTGATAATCGGGAAAACACAGGCCGGCACCTCTCCTCCCATAGTACTGACAAAACTCATCCACATCAGCTTGGAACAGCTCTAGCAAACACAGCACATACAAGGCGACACTTACTGCTGATGCTGAACAATTAAAATAGCTTTTTACACAAGTTTCAGGCAGCTGAGTTATGTTTATGAATGTCTTGCTTTGTGGCTACATGTAAATACAACAACTAACAAAAGTTGCATAGGGACAGAGAAGGAGGAAAGTTTTCTAAAAAGGATTTTTGAAAAGGAATCTAGTTGAATCAATTCTGGTTTGAAGAGGCTGTAAAGAGCAAGTGAGCAGAAACTGAGAAAAGGATAGCAGTTTAACGTAGAGCAGAAACACTCAATTCCCAACTGAGACATCCATGCATATTATTTTAAATTCTTCACATCATATCCTTGTGCAGTTTCCTAAAATGTATTTTTTAATTTTTATTTTTTTTTGAAAACGAATCTAATCTTGTTGTCTAGACAGTTTCTAACTAAAAATGTCAGTTGGAAAGTCCATATCTGATCCCAAGACCCTGGTGCAAATCAAAGCAATATCACACAAAAAAAAATCACAGAGGAAACTCATTTTGTAACCTGCTGTTATTGTATTGTCTGTGATTTTCAGCAGCAACATCCTCAAGTGCAGTCATTTTTTAAAATTACAGCTGAATTTCATGCTCACTCCTTACAAAACCAGATTTTAGATCATGCACATTATGTTGTTTATCTAACTAATCAGGGATTTCCCTGATAAATAAGTGTTTTGCACTCTTTAAAATGTCGCTGACAGTGAAGGAAAGTCATATTACTTGGATATCCCCAACTGTCAGGGAGAAGAAGCTGAAACACACGTTATAAGAAACAAAAATCTTTCCGTAAATGTTGTCTGCACACATTAACTGGAAATTAATGTTTTACAAGCCGAATTATCAGCAATTCATTCAACCCTAATACTTCAGCTGCAAATTCAAACGTTGTCGTTGATGACTGTAGATGCATGTGTTGTACAAATAATAAAACTAAGGATGTGCCGATAAATCGGACTTGATTTCCTTAATTTTGGGAGATTGTGATCGGCGAAAGTGACTTTATCTAACTCACGAAAGATGTGAAAATCTGCCACTGTCCTCTTTTGCTCTCCTGTGAAAGATATCTGACTGACATACCCGGCCACCAGGTCACAACTGCAGGTATGCAGTTAACAATAGCTTTGGGAATCAATGTCAGCAAATTCCTAATCTTAACAAATCAGAATTGCCACCACAAATGAGGAGTTTTGGTTCCAAACTGAATTATTATTTACTTAAGTTTATTTGGTAGGGACAGACATAGACAAACTGAACAAAACAGCAGTCCTACGTTTGCGTCGTAGTGCAATAGCAACAGCTAATTCACAGCACTTGTCCCTAGATGGGCTTTCAAAAAGTACCTCTAAAAATTGATAATCATTTAAAATAGCACAAAACAATGTTGACAGCATCTACAAACAAACAGTGAAACATAAAACATCAAAAATGGTTTTTGATATAACCAGAGTTTTGTTTGTTTTTTGAACGTATTAAAACTGGTTACGGACTTTAAATCAACAGGAAGTGAGTTCCAAACTGCAGATCCTCTCACAGACAGAGCACTTTGACCAAAAGTGGTTCTCCGAAAGGGGACCTTACAATTTCCATCTGAAGCCACTCTAGTAGATCTGCTATTGCCCTGCAGTCTCTGTATGAAATTGCTTAATGGTGTAGGTGCATATCCATTTAAACACATAAAAATCTATTTTAAAAGATTATAATTTATAAAATTAATAAAGTCCAAAATGCTGAATTTGGCCAAAATGTAACAATGATGGAATCTGATTGGCTTTTGATATAAAACCTTTAAAGCCTGATTATAGAGACTTGCTAATGGTTTGAGTATAGTTTGACTAGTCTGACACCAGACAGTAGCTCCATAGGAAAAATATGAGAGGATCATTGAGTTCAAAAACAGCTCTGCACAGTGAAGTGTTAAACAATTTCTAATAATTTTATAACAGTTTACATTTGATCTAACAGTTTTGCTGATTTTATCAACATGGCTTCTAAAATTTAACTGAGCATCCAGAATTATTCCTAAATATTTTTCTTGTGATACTTGCTCAATAGGGACCCCATTGATCTGGATATTCAAGGACTGTAATGACATTTTCATGATTGAAAAGTAAATACACTTTGTTTTCTTTGTACTGAGAATTGAGCAAGAATCATTTAGCCATGATGATAATCTCTGCAGGCTGTTCTGAAGTTTTTCACTGACTACAATGCCACTCTTGTCCAATGTGCAAACAATGGTGTCATCAGCATACATTTTCAGGTTAACTTCAGGACAAATTTCAGGAAGACTGTTAACATACAGACTAAAAAGGACAGGACCAAAGATAGTTCCTTGTGGAATCCCTGTTACTATTCCTACTTGAGTAGGACTGAACAAGACAGATTTACTATTATTAATGACAACACATTATTCACAATCTTTCAAATATGATTGAAACCAAGACAATGATCGTTCTGAGAAATTAAATGATGAAAGTAAATTGATCAGTAAATTGTGATTCACTGTATCAAGAGCCTTTTTCAAGTCAAGGAAAACTGCACCATTGATTTGTCCCCTGTCAAGTGATTAACCTTTTCAAGCAGCAGACTTATAGCAGTCTCTGTGGAATGATTATGTCTGAAGCCAAACTGAAGAGGATGCAGAAGATTGTTACTTTCTAACTACTATAGCAGTTGTTCTAGAATAATTTTCTCCAGCACTTTTGACATGACCGGAACAAGACTTATTGGCCTGTAGTTGCTGATTTTATGGGGACTTTCTGATTTAAAAATCTGTTTCACCAAAGCTTTTTTCCATGCATCGGGAAATTGCCCTGTTCTGATGGAAACATTAAGTATGTGAGTAAAAGGTTCTACTAAAATATTGCTGTATTTTTTAAAAAAAGATAGCGTCTTAAATTATACATATCCTTTGCGCAAGAATTGCTTAAGCTATTGATAACTTTTTGAACGTCAGAGTAATGAATTTCCTTTATCTCAAACAAATCAGAACACTTTTTGGTTTGTTTTGTACCATGTATATCCATTGGAGCTGGTAGGAACTTTGATGCCAAGTCTTTAACTGAAGAGAGGAAAAAATCATTAAACATTGTTGCTAGCTGAGCAGGATCAGTTATGATTTTTCCTGCTACCGCAAGTTCATATTTGTAATTAGTGCGTGAATCGGGATTCAGTAAACTGTTTAATTGTTTCCAGATCGTCTTACCATTCCCTCCTGCTTCTAACAAAACATTTATGTAATATTTAGCTTTAGATTTGTACACTTCTTTAACTACTCTGTTCCTCAAACTTTTAAAAAGCAATCTGTGGTCCTTTTGTTTTTAAGAAAAGGTTTTAGGGAGTAGTCTCTCTTTTTCATTAACTACCGAATGTCATCCGATACCCAAGGTAGCTGTATTTTTCTTCATCCCTTCATTTGAGTTTTAAGAAACTTATTCATAGTATTACAAACATTGAGAGTATATGTATCGCAGCAATCATTTATCTGATTCTGGTTTGAGACGTCATCCCAATTAACCCTTGCTAATTCGGCCTCCAATTTGGGTACATTCTTTCTTGGAATTTGTATTACAATCTGTTTCTGTGTATTATAATGACTGACAAAACGATTTCGAGGTAATTTTCTTCCGATGAGAGTGATATTGCGGTCGGATAAGCCGCACACTAAGTTATAGGCTTTTATGATTCGACCAGGCTTATTTGAAAAAATTAAATCTATTAAGTTTGACTGTTTTTGGTGATACAAGAGGGACCATTGACTAACTGATGAAAATCAAATTTTGCTGTCAGTTCTCTAAGTGGTTTTCTCAATTTATTGTCCATCCAGTTCATATTAAAATCTCCTAAAATGATTACTTCACTGTTGTATTAAAATCCTGTTAACAATTCTTTTAAATTATTATAAAAAGTTGAGCTGCAACATGATGGAGGATTGTACACTACCATAATATTAAAATTCATATGAGGTGAAAGACAAACATTTATACATACACATTCTATTAATATATGCTCATCTATTAATATCTCATTGACGTTAAATAAGTCTTTTATATAAATTAATACTCCACCTCCTCAGCCTACAACTCTATCCTTACTGAAACATGTGTATCCAGGCACATTGAATTGAGTCTATCTGACTATCAGATGTGAAACACACTTAGATGCCAGTGACTGACACAGTGTGTCGGAAGCATCATAATGGCAGGAAATAGAAAAGTGCTTTTATTGCAACTGATTTTGCATATTCTTTGAATATCCCACATAAACAAATAGAAGAAGATGCTGCAACTTGGTTTAACTTTGATAAAGCTTTCACTGTTTTGCGTTACTGAGCAGCACTGGAGAACAGCATGTGAATTCAAACAATCAGCCTGTTCAATATGGCTTGTCATTCAGAGTAAACAAAATGTTCCCATGGTGAGATATGCTCAATACCTAATTTGTGAAACAAAGACGGGATGTTCTAAAATGATGACAGAAGGTGACCAGTAGTTATCGCTCCGCAACACCTCCAGCCAGCCCCGTCACAACACCATTCTCGTAAGAAAACAAAATGTGCAGTGGGTCTCAGAGGAACTTTGAGACCTAACAATAATCTTGACAATATTGTTTCCTCTTGTTAATCCCGTGGGGAACAGAAGAGAGCAAATACACCAGTGATAAAAACACAAACAGGACTCTCCCAGTCCCTCCTTTCATCTCCTTCTCCTGCCACACACTGCAACGACTGACCGCATCAAATACTGGAGGTGATAGGATATCCCCTCAAACATCTAAACATAACATGAAGATCAAACACACACAGAGCTCTGGTTATACCACCCACACACTTGTTTCTGCAGTTATCTTAACCATGGTGGTTGGGGACCTTGGGTGCAGGATGAGGGAATGAGTGAAGGAAGATATGAGAGAATAGAAAAGGTGGGGGCAGAAGTAAGACTCGAGGCAGGACACATCTTTAGGGGGCCGAGTACGTTGCCTAATCAAGAGACAGCAGTAAGTTTAAAGGAAGCCGGATGATAGGTGAAGAATGCTTTAAAGGCTACTAGTTTGACTTAAAACCGTTGTGTTTAAAAGGTCCAGTCAAAGCCACATTGGTTTGAACATCACAACTGTAGGAAATTCCTACTTTGCTTGTTGTTGTCTGTTGGTAAATCTAAAAAAAGATTTTAAAATACCAGCATTTTAAACAAAAAAAGCAGGTTTGAGCTAAGAAAAGGTGTAGCACAAAGAGAAACAGAGAAACAGTGTCCGTATTCCTGGCTCCCCGGCTCTAAAGTTATACTTCCATCTGGTTATCTTCCAAGCCAACCTGGGTGGCCCACCCAAAGCACTTGACATCTTGATGCACTTCAGCAGTTTTACATACACACAAGCTTTGTAGAAAAATAAATGTGTCATTCGTCACCACATATGCTGATCTGTGGTGGGCTGAGCGGAGCGAGCAAGAAGGAGCATAGAAGCAAAAAAACAAAAAAAAAGAAAAGAAAAAAGAAGAGAGCATTTCTGTCTTCAGCTTTTTTGATGTGACTCTTAGAGCCCATATGTCTGTCGGTATTCAAGCAAGAAATCTATAACTTAGAACAAGTGTTCTTCTTCCACAGCCTTCTTGTTTTCTGTGAAGTCGCTGTCACCACTCTCGGCTGTAGCTTTGGTGTTCCACTTTATATACAAGCACCATGTTTGATGCAACCAGATATCTATTTGGATGAAATATATGTTTGACTTACAGCCTACCATGTTGTCGACATGTGTGTTTGAAACTGTTCTGCCTTCTCAAGTCCCTGCTGATCTAATCAGTTTGAGGAGACTCGCAGCCTAAAGTGTTTGATCATATTTGGCATGTTCTCTGAAATCACAGCGAACTATGATCTTGCATCTCTTCAAAAGAAAATCTTCAGAAGAGCAGGTGCTTTCAGGCGCAAAAACGATTCCTATGTGACAAACCACATGCGATGCATCAAAGAGTTTTGATGCCATTTCCATCTCTTCAGCTATGTTTAGAATCCTGTGCGGTTGAAACTTCAGAGAAAACAGCAACAGAGGAGCTGAGATGTAGCTTCTTAAGTGACAGTTTGTACCTGAAACAAAGCACTCAGGAGCTGTCTACAGCACAAAATAGGGTTCACATGCTTTCTCAAAACATTTCCCCAGGAGAAACAAAGGCCAGTTCCTGGTATCAAGGTGTACCAAGGTTTAAAAGATTTCCGGTTTTATAACAACTTACATTTTATGTCATACTGCTGCTATGCTGCTGGTGGTTCCTTATATAGCTCTAAAGTTGCTATGTCAGTATTTACAAAAGTGATACTTGGTGTACAAAAGTTTCACAACGACTGACCTAAAGAGAAGTAACTATATTTTGAGGGAAAATGTAAAAACATTTTATAAATGAAGTTTTTTTTTTTAATAAAACCTATTAATATTAAGTTGTGCAATTGTACTGAAATATAGTACACAACAATTATTTTCAATGACCTATATTGATATGTATTAATGTTCCATGTGAACATTAATGTTTAAGGGATCTGCAAGCATAAATAATTTAAGTTCATTGCAATAACTAACTCAGAATAGCCATTCACCAAAATCTTTCCTCAGTAACAGTAATAGAGTAGATTTTCCATTATATGGAGCATGAATGTCTGTGCTTTGGATGAAATGAGCTCTATCAGACTGATTGAATGCTTGGTCTGCATAATCAAATTCAAGTGAATAATTTTTATCAAACTTTTATTGATTCATCCTCGCCTCATCAGTAGAGCAAGAAGCAGACCAGTGAACACATTTTAGGACAGGCTCAGCTATGAATGGAGGTGAGGTCAGATGAGGTAAGAGCTGGATAAATAAATATTCTCTGACCAGACTACTGACGCACCACTTTCTGCATAAACCCGGGGCTTTGCAGCGTCCACATGTGCGAGCAGAGTCTCGGTTACAAACAAGACCTGTTGTGAATTTTTATTCAACACAACAAAACATCCAGGGCCCCAAAAAATGTGAATGTGTTTGTGTGGTTATCACTAGGTGACCACACAGGCACCCATTAAAGCTGCATTCATTGCTTTTATTATGGGTTTCATTACCTGGTATGTGCCCCCTGCAGGTGTAATAGAACTCCCGGCAGAAGTCCTGGCAGAGCCGCGGCAGGTCCGGCTCTCTGTGTGGCATCCGATCCATGTCCAAGGAGTGGAACAACACCTGGGCATTGGGGGAGCAGCGTGCACACTTGATCTCCTCCAGGAGATGTCCACATTCTGTGTTGTTGGTGGAGAAAATCTGGAGACCACACACAAAGAGAGTCAGCACCTTGTTAATGGGGTGGAGAATCAACTTATAAACTTTTAACTCGTACTAAGATGTAGTTAAGAGTCAGTGAGTTCAGTAAATAAAAAATCATCTAAACTGAGAAACCTGGATTAAAGGTTGGATTTTTAATTTTTATGAAATCCTAACAACCTGCACCTGGTGTCTATTGGTCAAGAAAGTGATCTCTGACCTCATTGTCAGTCAAAATATAGAAAGCAACTGCTCCTATCTGACAAATGTAATGAAAAAAACAATTTAAAATAGGTCTTTGCAAAGTTCTGCAAATATAATTTTAAGGCTTAAACAAAAACATTTTTAATATTTAATTTCAAATCTAAGAATATTTTCTATTCAGACCAAATAATCTCATCCCCTGCCTGCTCACTGAAGTTTGCAGACAGTTCAAAAGTAACTACAATCCTCACAACAACAAAAAAAAAAATAAATAAATAAAGAGTTACGCAGAACTACACAAGGAGTTAATCCAAAAGAAATTAGCAGGATTATTTACATAACAAATTAGCTATAATAAAACACAATGTAATCTGTTTTAGGTCAAAAGCTGCGCTGTTGGGGCAGCCAAGCATGCTGGTGGTGTTTTGCTCTGTGTGAGGTCCATGTGTAAACACCAATTTCAAGATAGGCAGGCACATCATTCCCACTCTGGTATCAACAAATTAGCAGTCTGTCGAAGTCAATTAAAGCAGGGGACCCAGGGCTAACATATGGACACCTTACACTCGGGTTGCAAAATAAGTCCGCAACTCTGTAAAAGACTTTCTGCTTTTAAGTTGAATGGAGTTATGTTAGTGCAACAGGTGGTGGAACCCTTGACAAAAACCTGATGTTCCAGTACAAAAATACACTGCCATAAAGGGAAAAAAAAGGTATTTTTGGAACAGACAGTGTGACAGACAAAAACAGAACAGCACAAAATTGTATTATTCCATTTCAGCTCACAAACTCCAACCTGGATCACACCTTCTGATCCAGGTTGGATCAAAAGTCAATTTTCTTTTACTCTGAAAACGAGATGATATGTTCCTCCGTCACGGCACTCTCTGCTCTCATGCCTCCCAGTGTTGTGGGCATGCCTGCTCCCTTGCTCTAAAGTGCCTATTGATTCTGTGTGCCATGGCCTGGCACAAGGTCCACAGAGAGAAGCATTTGTGTGCTCTCAGCCATGCCCCGTGTCCATATGTTGCTGGGATGGACTCCAATGTTGCCATCATCCAAACCAGAACAAGTGGGCCCTTTGTTTGTTGTGTTTTTGCTGAATCTCTGGGGGCATAATTCTCAAAATGAGGAAGAAAATAACAGGCGGGCTAAAAATGGCCAAAACGTAAACACACAGGTTGTCAGAGTCCATTACAATATATTTTTAAGAGATGCGAACACAGTTGCAAGATTTGTGTAGAATAGCCGTAACAAGACTGTCACTATGCTCCTGTGCCAATCAGAACTTAACAGAGTAATTTCAATCAAAATATAGTAATAGTAAGGCATAATAAGGATCAAAACATCCCTCAAACAAATTGTGATTTACTTATTATTTGTATACTTTTGAAAGAATTGGTCCTTTCAAAAGACATCCAGAATAACTTTCAACATCTTTCAGTTTTAGCTGATGTCCCACTTCATACTATAAGAATTGCTGTGACTAATCTTGCATATGAAAACACCAAACTATTCCTCATCTAACGGAAGTCTGTTTTGCACATTTCTAGTCCAGTCACTGTCAGCAGAACTTTCTAGATCTTTCTTCAAGAGTTTAAAGAAATAAAGGAAATAGTTTCTGTGTAGCACTGACAAACTTGGGCTGAGAAAGAGTCATCCCCAAAACACTTATCTAAATATTGACAATTTGAACTGTGTAACATCTTTTTGGGTACTTGGTAGAAGAAAGCCATGCTCAGAGGATTGGGAGTTGCAATTGTCACAAATGTGAAGATGCACCTGCTTCCTTCGCCTGCTTCCTGCTCACTCATATAAGCAAAAGGATGCTTCTGGTTTTGTAAAAGAAAATTGCTTTCACGCTCACTATCATGAAAATTGCATGTTTGGTTTTTAGTCTGCGGCCGGTACTCAACAAGCCCACAACCCAGAGCCAATCTGCAACACACTTTCAGCCTGGCTTATGAATAACGCTTAAACTTCCTGCTTTTATTCCAAAAAGCAGAAAAAAAATAACAGAGCACAAATATAGGCCTGGGTGGGCCACCAGTTTCAATGTTTTAAAAGGTTATGTTCTCAAAATCACGTAAAGTTTCACAGCATACTGTTCCAAAGGTTTTAAGTGCTTTAAATTATATGCTAAGGAAGTGTCACAAAAGAGTAAGTCACCAGGCTAAAAGAAGGGTGATGGGCTTTTCTCTCACTTAGAACTAACAAAAATTAAACTGTTTTGAAATATTTTCTGTTGCACAAAATATGGAGAGGCATTAAGCGGAAACTAAAGGAGTGACACCTTTAGTTTCCGCTTAATGGAAACTAGCTAACTAACTAACAAGATAAGACTGTAATCGGTATACCTTTATGGATGCAAGTTATTTTATTTGAAACGTTCTCAATTATAAATTTATTGATGGAACTTGACTAAATGCTGTATTTTTATTGTTGTTTTTATTGTTTTTACTGTTGACTCTATGTTGCATTATGTTTCTGTTTTGATATGATGTAAAGCACTTTGAAATGCCTTGCTGCTGAAATGTGCTATACAAATAAAATTTGATTTGATTTGATTAGCTACAAGTAACCTCTACCCAAACAGATAGCCTGCCTACTTGGAAAACTGAGAATATATTGTTCTCAATTTGCCCTTGAAAAATGACATAACACTATTTGGTTAAGTTTATGTCTCAAACAGACAAGGAATAACATGAAATCATTTTAATAATAAAGAAGTCAAGTTGTAGTGGAAGCATAGACATTTCAAAAGAATCAATACAGGTATGTATTTTTGCTTTTTTCTATGTGTGTGTTTTAATGCTATCCTGTTGGCGTAATATCTGTACTCAAGGTTATCAAATCATTTGATGCTCATACTGGGCCATGCCTGCTTTAATATGACTCCACAGTCAACCATAAGAGATGGGGGAGCAAAGGCTGAACTAAAGCTTAAACAAAACACTTGCCCTCAGGGAATAGGTGTAAGTTTGCTGGCAGGGGGAGATACTGGAGAATACACACCCTCTCAAAGGCATTAACACCCGGACAAGGCTGATTACTGGGAGGGGGAGAGAAGAGAGTGATGTTTTCCAGCTTCTCCTATTAGTGAAACCAACAAGCACAATGGTGTTGTTGTTATTCTTTTGCCATAATCAGAAAAGGCTCCGTGTGTGGGCAGTGTAGTAGGGGAGGAGGAGAAGTCGAGTTCGTCCTATTCAGTCCCCACCTCCACCACCCGCTGTAACCCCCTCCACCCCAACCACCACCTCTTATTTGCATGACTTGAGCAAATTAAATGATGCAATATGTGCTTTTTGTATCACACAAAGTGAGATACCACCCAGCCACTGAATTATACGAGGGGCACTTTTACATGAGAATGCCCCGATGAGAATCCAAAGGAGTCGCCCGTTTGGCGCATACAGTTGCGTTTTGTGCTCGTCCCAAGAGCGATTCAGACTCTCCTGTAGGGTTTTTAATTCGCGTTTTAACGGTCAAAGCTGACGTGAGCCAAAGGCTGCGGCTGGAGTGACGACTTTTTTCTTTATTACGTTCGAAATGAAAAGAACGTCAACTACCCAAACTTCTCTTAAAACATCTAAAAACAACCGAGAACATGCGATATAAGTCACAAGCCTATGAGCTCCAGGTTATAAAAAGACTAAAAAAAACAAACACACAAAACAAACTCCTACCTTTTTTTTCACGAACAAGCGAGTTCGACTTAGCTAGCAAGCGCTCTGTCTGGACGGTTAGCTCACAGTGAAGCGAGATGTAACGTGAATCGGGGCGATTGATTGCCATGGTAACGCAGAAGCGAATTGGACACACATAAACGTTACACCAGCGTGCTCAAAACGCACAATAAGCACGACGCCTGTTCTTTTGCTTTCAAAAAGGAGAATAAGCGCTAAATATGTACACGTTTTGTTATTAGCGACGAGGACAAACTATTTTAGTAACATTTCCGTCACATTCGAAACATTAATAATAGGTACGACAGTGATTTTAGGTATATTTCCACAGTAAAATCATACTAACGTCTTCTTCAACCTACCCGGGCATCCCCGCGGTGCAGGATTTGATAGGCGGCTCTCCTGGTGGGGCAACAGGACACACGGGGGTACAACCTGTGGCAAACTTCTCCGCTGCTGCTGCCGTCAAGCAGCACTTTTCGCTCCCTTTTCTTCAGACGCTTGGGCAAGCTTCCGTCGTAGCATCTTCTCCTCCTGGGGCTCAACTCTCCTCTCTCACCGAACTTTGCGTCCCCACATTCCCACACGTTCACCGCGATGGCCAGGACGAGCACGAATTGCAAGTGCTTCATGGTTTCAAAAACATATACAAACAAAATAAAGAAGAAAAAAGTGGACTTCTTCTCTTTTTTTTTTTTTTTTCAAAAATGCAAATGTGCCCCTGCAGAACAGTTTGTATATTTAGTTGTATTATCCAAACACCAAAAGCTGCTAAAAAAAGGGGTATTTTATACTATTATTTCTAGATTAAACTGTTCTTAATTTAATTATCACAATGAGAAGAGTTGTTTAAAAATAAATTAACAAACTCTTTCCTCAGAATAAACGGTTTAACTTGACATTTACAAACCAAATAAAAAAGAGACCAATAAAATTTATCCTCAAGAACACAAACACACACAGAAAAAAATCCCCAACAGAAAAGAGCCTGATGTTCCTTTAAAAGGGTAAATTCCTGCAGGGAACGGCTCGCCAGCTTGTGCACGCACGGCACAAAACAACATGAGAAAATAAAAGTTGTCTCTAAGTCCTCTCAGAGCGCTCACATGTTTTCTCGTGCTGTTTCCTCCTTCTTTTTAACCAGCGCGCGAGAAGCGGAGCGAGCGCTGTGACGTATGGCTGCGCGGGGGCGCGCGTGGCAAGCACTGTCGTGTCAGCTTCACTGAGCTCACGTAGCTGTGGAAACGTTTTACCTGGCAGAGCGTAGATGCTGCAGGCTGGAGATGAATGCTGCTCCAGCAATGGTCCACAAACCGCGGTCTGAGCAACTTGTAATGTAAATGAGAAACAAAATCGGGTTTTGTTTGTTTGTTTAGATCGCACGTGTGTCCTTTGACGTCACAGCGTTGATTACATTGCAGAAATGGTTTTTCCAGTCTGCCAAAAGCACACTGAAGGATAACAACTACGGTTTTCCATGACAGTGAGAAAAGGGTGATTCTGAGCCACATGTGGCAGGTAAATTTCTGAGATTCAGGACATCATTTTGTTCAACACTGTTCTGAAACACCTAATAAAATAGTTCAGGATTACATTATTACGAAACGAGAGTTATATATATTGTCCTAGGAGACTACAAGGCTCATAAATTACATCATAACTGACAGCAAGTCACATCTTACTTTAAACCGTTCCCAAAATTAGAGAACAAAATTTGAATCTATTGAGATGTTTTAATAGTTGACAAGAGGGCAAGATGGAGTTCATTACAATAGAGCATCTATCCATCATCTAGTTGTACATCCATCCATCTATCCATTGCTTGCCCTAACAAGGAGAATAAACCATTTTTATGCTCCTCAAATCTGGAACAAACTCCTAGAGGACTGTAAAGATACTGAAACAGTTACTTGGAAATCTTTCTTTTTTCTACCTGTCTTTGTTATTTATTCTATCATTGTCATTTCCAAATTTGGACATTTGTTCCATTTTTTGAGTTGTTTGACTATTAGGCAAAGGAAAAGTCAAGTCTGGTATATCACATTTCAGCAGTATGGCAGTTCAAATTGCCTTTCACCAAAAAATATAAAACGGTAACCATTTATGAAACAAGCAACAAACATTACAATATGTCAAATGCCATCACCAAAATCATTAAGCAAATATATGTCAGATATATTAATCAATGTTCCAGTTATTATGAATCCAACCTTTTTAAGGGATCTCAGTGTTGCGGCTGTTTTGCAGTTTTCTGGAAGTTTGTTCCAGACCCAGTCACAGATTACTCAACACCCTTCATTTTGTCGTCTTGCCTCACACTTTGAAAGGCATCTTAATTTGTCCAGTTTCACGATAAAATGTAGAGCAATTCCTTTCAGAAAACTCACTTGATAGCTATCTAAAAAAAGAGGTGAGGGGGACGTCCAACTGTGGCAGTTACCGGAGAAACAACAGCCCCTGCTTTTTTCAGAACAGAACCTGAAATCATTAACTTTAACAGCACCTGTTCTTACTTGGGGGTCTGTGGCACTCAGCAGATTCCCGGCTTAGCTTATCTACAGGAATCTGGAGCGGGTGGAATCCAAGAGTGGTGGGTTTGATTGTGGGCTATTATGGAAATGACTTTGTGTGCTATGAAGCTGTGACCGACCTCTCATGTTCATACACACATTCGTAGAGTCTCTACCTTATCCAAATGGAGACATTTCAGGACCAAATGCAGCAAAAAGTGCTTCTGCCCTTTACGTTCCTTAAAGGAGAGATCGAATCAAATCAAATGAAGAGAGCAATCTACCACCAACAGCAGTGTCACCACAAACGAGAGCTACAAGAACAGAGAAGAACTGCATTGTTGAACAGCGTGAAAACATGTGGGATGCAGCTGTGGAGCCGAGTGGAGTGCATCTGCAAAGGACAGATAGATGAAGAGAAGCACAGTTTGACAAACCGCGCTTCTGAGCGGACAGACCAAGAGTAGCTCTCTAAACATACATAAACAGAAACCCATACAACATTTCCATCTTTTAATTTCTGGCAGAAACAATAGACTTAAGCAATGAAAACAAGGACTGGACGTATCAAGCTAAATATCGATACTATCAATACTAGCGGGATAAGATCGATACTTTTGTTGCAGTTTCTCTTCAATTTGAGCAAAGGATTCTCTACCTTTGTAATGTTTGCATTTGCTTTTTTCAAATACAATCTGTTTAATCCTCCCATAAGCACAGTTTTACTGTTATCTACTCAGGCAGTTGAAATAAATCTTACAGGAACTCAAGAATATGCACTAATATAAAGATATAAACCTCAAACCTGAAATGTGAATATGGCTGAATGTTAAATGTTAAAGGAAAAATATTATTCCTATTTAGGTTACATGCAGATTGCAGTTACAGACTCACTAATCCTAATAAACAATCGTTTGCAGTAGAAGATAATAAGAGAATTATGTTATTTCTATGCTGCTACATTGCTTTCTAGTGTAGTTAGTTAATAAAAAACACTTATCATAACACAGATAATCATCAAAAATCAACTAATTGAAGTCAAATAGCTAAATTATTCAATGATAATGACATTAATAAAAAATTTTTTTAAAAAAACAACTGTATCTGTAGCAGTATTGACAGTACTGGCCCTGTATTAACTTAGTTTCTGATTAATAACAAAATTCACAGTATTGCACATCTTTTTTAGAAGTTAATGTTTTCCAGCCTACATTTCAGGAGCATTTTCTCCTACATTAAAAATACAAGAGAGTACATGAGGCTAAAACCTGATCAACTTTCACTGCTGCTTCTGCTGTTTCAATCTGAAATCATTAAATATTGTAGGAATTACTGGGTGATAGATTTACCAGAATGTCAGTACATATCTTCAACTTCAACATCTTTGACGATCTCAAATAATTTATATCCAGAGTTGGGGATAACTAGTTACATTTACTCAGTTAATTTTACATGAGTAACTTTTTTGGGAAAAAAATACTTATAGGAGTTTCTTTATGTATCTGTACTTTTTACTTTTACTCAAGTCATTTTTTAAATTAAGTATTACTACTCTTACTTGAGTAAAATTTCGACCCACTTTGAGTATCTTCAGTAAACCAAAAAATCACCAGACACAGACAAAACAGTTTCATAAGTTTATTATATATAAAAAAGAAAGATTTGGAAAAAAATTTATAATATGAATTATTTCCATTTTGATTTTTCACATACCTTTATATTTTGGCCTATCTGATTATGTAATTTTTAAATTTTAAGTGACTGATGTGTTGATCCATTACTCTGTACTTGTCTTTCCACAGAAGATACTGGAAAGACACTGTCTTAGAAATAGTCTTACTTGTAAGACTATTTTACTCTTAGAAGTAAGAGTAAACAACGTTTTTACTCCTACTTGAGCAATTTCTTGCCCTTCTAATTTTTACTTTTACTCAAGTAAAAGTGAGTTAAAGTAGTGCCACTCTTACTTGTGCACATTTTATTGGTACTGTACCCACCTCTGTTTATATCCACAAAAAAGGACCAAAATATAGTAAATAGTGGCATATGCATACATGTAATATCTAATGTATTTATATAAATGTCATAGTTTATTGAAAATATAATTGAATAATGTCAGCAACAGATTGGTTGATCTGCAATGTGCTGAAATCCTGGTGAGAAATATATATATTTTTCCTGTTCCTCTTTTCTGACTAAACAGCTGACAAAAAAAGCGCCTTATTGCCCCTGTCAGGTCTGTGAGTGGAACAGAATGATTCATCTCAGCCCAAACAATATGAAATCAAGCATGAGAACCTGAAGCTCCAAGAGTGTGGAGACCTTAAAGCACGTCAGGCGGTGCCTTTAGCACTCACTGGACAGTTTAATCAGAAACATCGATGCTTCTGAGAAGAACAGGTTTGAAAAGAATAGTGGACTTCACAGAGCCAACCAGATGTTTCTGGTGAGGATTGTTTAATAGAAAATACTCTGATGTCACCGATGTGTCTCATCTTCAAGATAAAATAAACTGCCACTAGGCATGCTGTATTTAAGATAAATAATTATATGCTTTTGAAAATATAAGTATATCTATTAAATCCATTCATGTAGATATAATTTTAATTTAATATTGAGACATTACTAAATTATAATTACATTTTGTATAGAATAGTGGCACCTGCTTACATCTGTCCCATCATCAGGAAGTATGGAGGCATTTCACAGAGTCTGGTGTCCTTCCTTCCTACCTTCATTCTTTCCTTCCTTTCTTTCTTCCTTCCTTGATTTTATCCTTCCTTCCTTCTTTTGTTAGTGAGTTAGTTAGTTCCCCTGTTTTTTCCTTCCTTCATTCCTTTCTTCTTTCCTTCTCTTTTTCCTTTCCTTTTTCCTTCCTTCCTTCCTTCCTAGATTTTTCCTTCTTGTCTTCCTTTGTTCATTTGTTAGTGCATTAGTTCATCCCATCCTTCCTTTCTTGCCTTTTTCATTCCTCCGTTTCTCCCTTGCTTTGTTGCGTCCTTCCTTCCTTTGTTTAGCTTTTCAAGGTAAAAACTGAATTCAAATCTTTAGGCTCACCAGAGAAATATCTGCTGTGAATTAGTATGAAACTCTTATATTTATATGTTAGGAATGGGCCAGATTTATGTCTGGAAAAGTGTGGAATTTGGACACAAGAAACGTGCTGGAAATTTAACGAGACAAACATCACACACTCGGTGTCAGCCTATCGCAGTCTTTATGTCTTATAAAGTTTAGCACAAACATGAAATCATAAAAGTCAGCCCGATGCTAACCATGTGTGTGCTTCCCTCTTCTGACAGCACACAGCAAGCAGCATTGTGTTCCTCTCACACCTACTTTAATGGCCCTGCTTTGTTTGGCAGTCGTATGCCATACGGCATACAGACCTCTGCAAGTGTTCACAATGCCATTAATAGTCCTGACAACAGCTTAATGAGCCTCTGCCATCTGTTTGTGAAGGCTTCAGGGTGGAGGGGAAAAAGGAACAAGAAAATCAGACTCAGTAGCGATTTCCAGTCGTGTGAGTGCCTCTGATTTCCACTTGAACAGATCCAAACACATGAGGACATTTTAAGTGTAGTGACTTATGTAGCGTCATCCAGCCTGAGTCAGTGACTGAGGCTGGGCTGTCTGCCCAGCATCAACAGCCTCTAAATCACGGGCTTCAGCCATCAGACCACACAACTTCGCTTTTAGCTTCCTCGCCCCTCCTTCGCTCAGTACCACCCTGGAGTGTCCTTAGGCCTTGTTTGGCTGAAGTATACACATGGCATAAGTAAGAAAAGCCACCCAGAGCTCCCTAATGTGGTGGCACGAGACACATACAAAGTTGCAGAAGACAGTGACACTAATGTGTTGCCTGGTTAATGCCGCCGTGGTGTCTTTAATTACGCCATGCAGGAAATTGGATTGCCTGGATTTGACGCTGCAATGCAGCAACTTCATAGAACATTCCTGTTTCATTTTCAGCTGGACGTGGAACAAAAAACTGTGTTCAAATGTGAGGATTTTTTAATCTAAAAATTATTTATACAACTTGAACCGCTTTACTTACATTTCTAGAACTGCACTGCTTATGGTGACAGAGACTTGGAGCAGCTCTTTTACTTTAATTCTGATTAGTTATTTTTGTGTAGTTATTTATTATTATTATTATTATTATTTGTTAAGACGTTGCTGTTTTCCACAATTATTCCCTCTGGTTTTGGACGTTGTGCTGCTGGAAGAGGTTTTGCTTTTACACGTTCTCTTTTTGACAGTTGCTACGATGTGAAACTTTGGCAACAAGGTGCTTTTCTTAAAAGTAGGAGCAGCAGATTAGCATCTCCAAAGCTCAAATTACACCTGAACTACGACCCCAATTCCCAGGGGAGTTGAAAGGGAGGGTTCATGGATGCAGAGAAGAGAGAAAACCATCTCTCCTATCGATCATAACGGTCACGAATGGTATCCCCAACTCCAACATCTCTCCACCCGGCTTTCTAACAATATGGCCAGGTTGACATTAAAAGAGTGGGAAAAGCAAATGAGATGGATTAGCAGTGTTTACCAACACCTGATGGTGTCATCCAGGACATGTCACTAGCATGTTTCCATAAATATATATTTTTTTATGTGCATTTTGATGTATCATATTAGAAAAGTAGATGGAAATGGGAAAATTTGAAAAACACATCCTAAATTTCGCTAAAAGGTTTTTATGCTCACTTTGAATTTTCTGAAAAGGAGTTAAATTGTAAAAGGGGAAATGGAAGCACATTTACCAAATTAGTTCTGACATAGTGAACTTAACTGGTGGGTCTGTGCACCACAAGTCCAAATCTGAAAAAAAAAAAAAAAAAAATTGCTCAAAATTTGCTTCATAATTGAATGGAAATGTAGAATATCGTCTCTGCTGCCCGGACATCGAGGCATTAGAATGTCATGACAGTCATACAGCAACAGTCTGCAGTCAGAGGTTTCTTTAGATTTGTTAGAAAACAGACTGCTACCATAAATTGCTCCTGCTCACAGAATCGCCATCCACAATTTCTCTTTGAAGATGCTTAGATATGAGTAATGACAACATTTAATTTTCCTTTAGGATACATGAAGTGCTTTTATAGTTAAATTGAATTTAAAGTTACAACAACAAAGTATTTTTATACATAATTTAGTAGCATTTTTTTTATGTGACAGATCAACACAAAAAAGAGCTTTACTGTGATGGGATAGGAAAATGTAATCAATGACTGTTTTAGCCTTTTTGTACAATATTATAAATGCATTGTAACACAGAAATAAACAAATTAATTACTTTCTTAAAGAATGAACATTTTATTGTCTAAAATGCAATAACAGAGCATTCCTTAAGTAAACGCCTGATCATTTTTGGATGCATCTATAGCTAAACAATATTTCCGACATCAACATGTGAAAAGCTCAATCCTTTTTGCTTGACTCATCATCAATATATTGTGGGGCTAATATGATGAGTATTTGTTGTATTAACTGATTAATAATTGTATAGCAATAGGTGCTTTTGAAGAATTTGAGCAAACTAAAGCTGCCACTTAAGGAGCTCTGGGTAGAACATATGTACAAGAAAAGGTTTTTTTTTTATCTTAAATCCAAGATTTTTATATTTTTTGTACAGTTTGGGTCTAGTCAAAGCTCTGAGTATGTCATTCTTTCAGTAAATGTTCTTTTTTATGATTGATTAATCATTAACTACAGTTAATGGTTAATCGATAACTAAATTAGTTAACAATTATATAAATAATTCGTTCATCACAATTAATCCGTTCAATTGCCTTAGATATATGAAGTTGGTAGAAACACATTAAAAAAGATTTGACATTGTGACTGCAGACAAAAGTGACTCTAAAAAGTAATAACAAAAAGGACTGTGTGCAAATACACTCCAGATTTGGAAACCTATGAATATTTTTCCTTAAGCATCTCAATCAGGCACTTTAAATTATAGGATTGCCATAAAATATATTCTAGTTTGGGATGTGAATACTTTTGCAAAGCACTGTATTTCCCATCATAAAAATCCCATATGAAATAGACTGCAACTTTAACAAATATCCTTTGGCTGAATTAAATTTTACAAACTTGTTGACCTAAAATAGTTCCCCAGAACTGAAAAACTGATTTACTTTAAGTCAGTACCGATGTCTTTACATTTTCTGTTGGGCGTAAATTGGAGCAAGTTTATCTGTGCTTGAACAATGTCTGCAGACTGATTGTCATATGAGGAGATTCTTCCCTACATTCCTTGCCAACAGCAGACACGAGCCAAATCTAAGACATGCATCTGTTCTGCAGCGGTGAAACATAGAGCCAGGAAATATGTTGGACATTGTCTTAGTTTGTACGACAAGGGACAGATATTGAAATGCCTTCAACAGAAGGAGGGACATCTGGTCATCTTGTGTGCATCTAAAACCTTTTACTTCACTTTAATAATGATATTTTGCATTCATAAAATAGAAAACACAATTCTTCTCTGTTTCAAAGTCTTTGTTCTTCCCTTTCTCATGCAATAAAGAATCCTTCAAAGGACAATAAGGATGTGATATGCATGTTTCTGTTTCATGGTCGCTTGTCTGTAAAAGATTTGATCAGGATGAAAAAGATTTCAAAGACTTTTGGCGCAGTGCATGTATGAGCAAATTGAAGATTAATTACAGATAAGAGTCACTGTGCTGAAAATGGTTTGGTGGGATGGAGGTGGGCGGCTGGTGGTAAATGTTTGGTGTGGGCAGCAGTGATGGTGGTCCCCCTCTCTCTCCTCCTTCCCTCCCTTTGCTCCCTTCTTCCCAGTGTCCCGTTGTCCTCAACCCATCTGTTCCTGCTTGGCCTCCCAGGCTTTCCATCAGGTAGGCCTCAGTAACTGAATGCTACCTTAACTTATGGCATCTGAATATGTCTGGTTGAGGAATCTGTGTCCACCTGAATATGGTTTTGTAACATTTTGTCTGTAATTGATGATAAACACTCCTCTTGAGCTATAAGTGTGGTGAACTGATTGCATGTAACCAGATATAAACCTAAATTGATAAAACGGATGGAATATTTTTTTTCCTTCTGTTGGAGAATTTTTTAATTCCATTTTTTAAATCATTCTCACCTAATTTTTACTGTGTCTATAAAACGCATTCACTCCCTTGGATGTTTTAGCCTTTTGGGTCAGGATCAACAAAATGCGTCTTTTTTTTGTTTCATGAATTACAAAACAAACCTTTAATGTCAAATTGAAATATGATTTCTACAATCGAATTAAAGAGGGTGATCTTTTAAAACCACCTTCACACAGGATGAAGGCCTCACTAAGCTCTCCACCACTTATACAGCACATTAGGAAGTGGCTGGATAATGACAACACTGAAGGACCCCCTGCAGTGTGAAAGTGGTCATGCTGCTGCATTCTTGGTAATCAACAATTAGGTCCCTGCTATTTTCCTCTTCCCCCAGATGTTGTCCTGTTCCCTCACCATGCTCCACAGCAGAGCCACCGTTCTACAATGACCTCACCATCCATACCAGGGGTGGGCAACTTTTAGATGTGTCTCAACTTCAACACACCTGAGTCAAATAATGAGGTCATTAGCAGGACTCTGGAAAACCTGACTGCACTTGGGAGATGATTCAGCTGTTGGATTCAAGTATGTTGGACCAGGGAGACATCTAAGAGTTGCAGGACACCGGCCCTCGAGGACCAAGATTGCCCACCCCTGATCATTGGACCGCATTTGGCTTTAATTATACCACACATTTGCTCAGGCATTGTTTCAATAAGCTTCTGCAATGTCACAAGATTTATTTCCAGCCACTGATTTTTCATCAACATCTTGTATTGATGATGGGACAGTCTGACCACTGAGCAAAACCTTCTTCAGAAAGTCACACAGTTTCCCAACTGGGTTAAGGTCTGAACTCTGCGAAGACCGAGCCATGAGAAATTAATGTCTCATCCTCCCTGAACTGTTAGTTCACAGTTTTATTTAGGAATATCCTCGTGTCATCAGGGAAGAAACAATATGTTTCGTGGAATAACCTGGTCATTCATGATCTTCAAGCAGATCACAGCACTGCCTCCATACGCATCACTTCGTCTGCCTCTCTTCTCACCCTGAAGTGCTCATCACTCTGGTAGAGGGCTAATCTGGATTCATCAGATTAGATGAATCCAGATTCTTCCATAGCTCTAGAGTCAAATCTTTATGCTTCCTCCTGGTTAGCCTCACCGATTAGCAGTTTTCTTAAGGCTACACAGCTGTTCTGCCCCAACCTGTTGAGTTCCCTTCACATTGTGTGTACATATTCTTATGCTCACTATTAAACAGCTCCTAGTTCTACTGTTTTTGGTTGATTTGGTGTCACAAAACATTTAAGTAACAACAAATCACTGTCATTCATTTCTTCCTCAAAGACAATGATCCCCACTATCCTTCCAGTTTTTACGAATTTTAGCAGTTTATGCCATCTCCTTGAAGATTTTTCTACTTCATGCCAAAGATATGAACTTTCTTTCTTGAAAACAGATTGTGTCTTTTCATGTGGTTGTTGAAGAAATGAAAAGCTGCTGGTGTTAAATAACTTGCTGGCAGCTTCTCCATGCAGTAACTGTCCAATGTGAAGTTTTTATTTATCTGCTCAGTTAAATTCAGGTGGAGACTTTTTATTTTGACCTGGTAGCGTATAGATCAGTGATGTCCAACTGGCTAACTTAAACCACTGGCAGGACACAAACTACATTGCATTAAAAAAATGCTAAAATGTGTTTATTGTGATTTTTTTTAGGTTTTTTAGCAATGTTTTTATGACCTCTGTTTATTATTAAATAGCCAAGGGCTTCAGACTGTTGCCATATTAAAAGAGAAACAGACAACTTCAAATTTTGGGTGATCAGTTGTTTTCTATTTTGTTGACCAAATTCTTATAAACATGAATATGTGATCAGGGACCAAGCAAAATCATTTCAAGGGCCACAAATGGCCCCCAACTCGTACTTTGGACACCCCCGGTGCAAATGATACAAACACATTTTGGAATAGATGACTAATTTATAATATAAAGTAAGAAATTGACGCAAGAATTTAATCAGTATGTTTGTAAAGATTTGCTGAGTAAATATAGAAAAATATTGATTTAATTTAGCAAATGTAGTTTTCATATAAAAATAAATGCTTCAGTAAATTTAATTGGTCATTAGGAACAAAATGTATTTGGTTTTGTTTGGAAAATTCACATTCTACACTTTTTTTTAACTTGATGTGAACCATAAAAGAAAAGATGGAGCAGCCTTTCTCCAAAACTAAATCTGTTTGGGAACTTATTGTGGTTGCTTGTTCCCCAGAAACATTTTGAGTCCTCATTTCAGAATAGCAATTTCTCAACAGTTTCTTTTCATGAATTCTTCTCAAATCTGAAGTGAAAACTTCCCCTTCGCCTTGGGGAAGTTTTCCAAGACGAAGGGGAAAACTTCGTCTGAGTCATTTTTACAATGTGTTTTCCTATTTTTTGCTCTAATCCCATTCACTTTATCCAACATTGCATGAAAAGTACAGCCCAGTTCTTAGAGCACAGTTTCCTTTTATATTCCCAAGTATAATTTAAACGGATCTCTAATTTGCGATTATGGTCCATACAAGCCATGAGACATATTTAGTGGTACCTTTGAAGCAATGTGCAGAAAACTGTAAAATGCCAGATTTGCCACCTCTTTTATTAGCCTCCTTTGCCCTAAGCTCAGTGTGTCATTATTTCCGTGTTTCATTTTTTATGTCCAGGTGCATTTCTGCTATGCTGCTGCGATTGTTCTTTATGTATCACTCACCACTTTAATAGCTACAAAGTCTCAGAATTGGTCATGGCCGCCAGCATTTTTGATGTGTGCTGCCTCCTCAGGGTCTTCAGGTTGTTTTCATTAATGGCAGGCAGAGCCTCGTGTCAGAAGGTGGTCTCCACGCTGGACTTGTTTCTAACAATGCTGGACTCAGTTATTATCAAAAATAAAATAAAAAGAAAGCAGGAAGAAGGAGAATATTAAAGTCACCACACAGCTAATAATGGGATTAAATGAAAAAATGTGTAGTTGCGTTAGCCCAAAACCTCTGCAGCAATGTCCCATCCAACCGTCCACTGGCCATTAATCCAACCATCCATCCGTCCATTTAATGGGGGCCAGTAATTATCACGGGAGGTTACACCAAAATAATGTTTCGTACAGTAAACTAAGTGCAGTGTAAAATATGCAAACAATCCAAACCTAAAGATATTTGTAAAAGATAAACACTAAAGACGAAGAAAGAAACTGTTTCAATGTGGTATAAATCAAATCTTGACATTTCTGTGTGGCTCTTTACGGTGATGATAAGGTTAATTTGGCTCTTAATGCTGAACTGGTTTGCCACCCTTGGTATGGCACATTTTAGCAACAAGGCAATAAGTGTTTTACATTATAAAAATACAGCAACCAATTATGGAACAAAGGTCATCAACAAAACCATCCAGTAAATGTAAATCAAATATTATTGATTAATGTTCCATTAACTAGGAATCGAAGGCAACTCTAAACAGGTGGATTTTTGGCCTTAATTTAAAGAAACTCAATGTTTCCAGTGTTGTGTGATTTTCTAGAGGTTTCTTCCAGATTACAGGGACATACAACCTTAATGCTGTTTCTCCATGTTTGGTTCTGGCTCTAACAGAATAGAACTAGAAAATCTGAGAGATCCGGAAGGTTGATACAAAACAGCAGATATTTAATGTACTTTGGTGCTAAACCATTCAGTGATTTATAAACTACCAGAAGTATTTTAAAGTCTAGTCTGAGATACAGGGAGTTAGTGTAATGACTTAAGAACTGGGGTGATGTGCTCTATTATCCTAGTTTTAGTGAGAACACGAGCAGCAGTGTTCTGGGTTTTGAATTTTTTAGGCAGACCTGCAAAAACATTGCTGAGGTAATCAATGCAACTAAAGATAAAGTTTCTCAAGCTTTTGCAGTGACTTTCTTCTTTTAATCATGAAAATGTTTTTCAGGTGATAGAAGGCCGACTTTGTAATTGTGTTTATGTGTCTCTGAAGGTTCAATTCTATAAGGACAGACAACTACTGCAAACATCCATGTTTTAGCTTCTTAATCCTAGCAATATTATTCAGAATAATAGAAAAAAAGCTAATAAACTAATAACTGTAGTGTGTTTTTTACACAGAGAGTGCTTGACTTATAAAAGAGGAAATCTAAGCTTTTTGCTAATATTTATAACAACCCAGTGAAGAAAAGAGCACCTTGAAGCACTAAGAGGGGTTGAGTACTTATGTCTCATCCTCAGTCTTCTCTCATCAGGGTTCATCTCCCACTAATGGGGTCACTACTGTCTGCCACTGTATACCCTTTCCCATTCATCAAATCCTCCATCACACCGACACACAGACAGACAGGCTGTCTGAAACTGCCTCAAACTCACAGCTGTCTTCCATGCGTGCACACAGACCAGTCTGCACAAGAAAACAAAATACGCAAACTGTTGCAGCGCTGTTACCGCCGAGCACTCAAAAACATAAACACTGCTTCATTATCAAGCCCTCCCTCATGCCCTCAAAGCCAATTAAAGCAGACAGCCAATTAACACAAGTTAGTGACCATAAAGACAGGCTGGATGTTTGGGCTTTCTTGTGGGAAAAATCATTTTGTAAATAATTGGGGGGAAAGGGATAAACGGAGACAGTTTAAACTGGGAGTTTATCTTCAGCTAATTGCAGAGATACGGAGCAGAGCTTTCTGGGTGAAGTCGCCATGATGTTCCGTTCCAGATGTTGATAGCAGCAACGGACCACCAAGGAGCGTTTCAATAAGAATACAAGATCCGAGAAGAACGAGAGCTTTGACAAAACAGAAACATGGTTTCACTGGCAGAGACGCATCCAACCATACATCCAACCGATGGACCGACCGTCTGACTAACCAACCATCCATCAAACCAACCATCCATAATATCCAACTGTCTAACCATCTACCCACCCAAACATCCATCCAACCATACATCTAACCGATGGGCCGACCGACCGACCGACCATCCATCCATCCATCCATCCAGCCAACCAACTGACCGAACGACTGACAGACCAACCAACCATCCAACCAAACATCCATCCATCCATCCATCCATCCAGCCGACCGACCGACTGACCCACCGTCCGTCCATCCATCCATCCATCCATCCATCCATCCAAGCTCAAGTTTAAATTTTAATTTATCCTGATTTTTCCCTGACATCACAGCTGATGCTGTGTTTCATGTTCATATTTATGTAGTTATTAAAATTTCTGGCATCCCAAATCTCTTTGGACTTTGGAAAAGGTTTAGCGTAATTATAAACAGCGGTGTTGTTACACGAATTGCGGTCGTCATGAGCAGGTGTTTAACGTCAGCGTTTGCAGATGTTGAATTTGTGGTAACACGCTGTAAATTGCTGTCTGCGCCCCCAGCCCCCAATTGCCAGAGAAATATGAGGGAGTAAATTGGATTTCTTGCCAACATCAAGTCATAACTGGGATCTGACACAATGTCTTTGATTAGTAAGGCTGTTATGATTTTACAGGCCAGTACGTAGAAACCATACAGCATGTTTTACATTACGATGCCAAATGAACCGAGCCCTTATGTTCTTGCGGTGCATTCAGGCCACCAAAGAGCTGTGTGAATTCAGATATTCATGAGCTCGACAGTGCCAGGAAGATAAACCAGTGAGGAAATTAGAGGACGTTTTAATCATAAATCATTTGTGCTGCAGTGTACAACAGTCAGATGGATTTCAACACTTCTCCTTGGGAAAGTGGATTTTTTTTTTTCCACCAATCTTTCACAACCTGCGACTTACAGGCTGTTTCAAAGAAAATGAGAGTGCCAAACATCACTATAAACTCCACAAATATTTGTACGGTCATGTGGTGAGTGCTGTGCCCTGAGATTACATAAGTGATGCTAAAATACTGGAGTTTTGCAATCAGATATTCAAAGACTGAGGTTTTGCTCATAAATACATTAAAGAATAGATTTATCTTTTTCTCTTTTCTGCATTTACATTTTGTAATAAATTGTGATAAAATTGTTTCATATTTGCAAGAAAAAAGTCTAAATCAATTTAAACTGCTTTGTGTGTGCATGTTCAGCGACTTTTGTTCTTTATACTGAGCTATTTTAAGTTCAACTTCAAGTTGTCAGATAGTTTCAGTTTTGGAGTTTTTTGATTCAGTCGTTTAGGCAGTAATCAGATCTGATCATGTCTATAGAACCTGAACCAAAACAACATGCTTGGTCAGCAATAAATAGTAAAATGATGGATTTACAAAAGTTTGGAAAGTTTTCCATCCTTTATAAAATAATTGAATATTTCAAAGCTGTTTGTTTATTTACTTGGGTTGACTCATTAGATATTAACATGTCTTTAATTATCTGAAAAGTAATTTTACACAGAAATAACACATGAATGGGGTGATTCCAGTTTTCCTGATTGGTTTCTTCCTCATAAATATGTTTCTCCTCTTCTGGTCTGTTGGACCTTTTTCAGCTTTTCCATTTTGGATTTGTTTTTGTTTAGCGATTAATCACTTTAATAAAGACTTAAATATGTCACTTCGTGGAGTAACACAGCAACTGTAGTTTTGATTAATGTAACACAAAACTACATTTTTGTAGTTACAAAACTACAGTTGTGTTTATTAATCAAAACTGTAGTTTTGATTAATAAACACAAGGTAAACACTTGTGTTTATTGAAAATGACAGCAAATCCAGTACAGCAATGTCAAAGATATTATTTGTGGACCTCACTGACAGACTCATTGGTTTAAGATCATATTTTACAAATGTTTGCACCAACGGGACAACTTCGCCAGCAGCCAAACAGAGATCACCATATGCTCATAACTTAGACATCCATTGCTTTTGTAAAATCAAAGGACAAAATTGGTTTCCGTAATAGAATACACAAATGAACTCTTATTATTCTGGATAGCACAACGTTGTATTTGTAGTAAATCTAATGTCATTTTTCACAACTTTTGTTTGTTTAACTCTCCCGGCAATAAGATATGCACTGTTTATTAGAATTTATATATCATATTTTGTTTAAACTATCCTCCAATGTAAAACAACCCTATGTGCGGAAATAAAAATAGACCCTTGCTGGGTCAGATTTTAGAGGGGAAATAACAACAACTTGCTGCTAATCAGAAGCACCTGATTGACTCATCATCAGTGTGAGCATGTCAGGAGCTGTGTTTTCATCACAAATGTGCTCAAAACTTTGTCAGTTTTGCAATTGCTGTGTTTCTGTTAAATAAAAATCACACTTGAATAAATTTGTTCATACAATAAGTCATTAAAAAACATACCATGATGGTCTATGATGGTCCAGCTACTCCCGGTTGTCTCTGTGGTTTGCGCCAGTGGCAACATCTGGTTGATAATCATGTGACTTGTGCCATGTGAAAAAAGTTTTCATTGCAGCCTTGCAAAAGAAACCAATTTCGATATGGCCAAAAAAGACTCCCTCATTTCAGCACCAAAGCTTTTGAACAAAAAACAAGATTTTTGTTGGAATTGGTATGTTTCCATTAAGCAAGTTTATTTCAAATGTCAGATTGTGCAATTATATGGTCATTGGAAAGGCAGATCATGATAGCTACATTTGCAGAGTACAGGTGTGATGTATTACAATGCCAACCAGGACAGAAAGGCACTGTAACCGTCACCTCTCCCAACAAACTCAGTGCTTCATTTCTGTTGGTATTTGCACAGTTTTACTGATTTTAAATAACATTCCTGCTGGTATTTCCACAATTCTGCTGTTGCACAGTTTTATTGTCACTTATGGTAATTCAATCTGGAAAGACTCAGACACAAAGGGGAGAACAATTAGAAGTGTTTAATTACATAAAGAAAGTACAGTCTTTGGCGCTCGGGCCCCGGCTGGGGACATCAATTATCGCAGCCTTGCGATAAGCTCAGATGAACATCCCCGCTGCTGAAGGGAACGTCATCCCCCGGGACCCGACACTGGTGGTGGAGGATGGAGAAGAATATGACCAGATGTCCGAGTGAGTGGAGGTGAAGGGGGAGGTGGAGGGTTGAGCTCTGCTGGAAAGCAGAGGACGCCATGGATGGAAGTCCTTATCATCTGGGACTTTGACGGTGATTG
>CAEFZY010001616.1:0-26940 GCA_903066815.1 Brachyrhaphis roseni
TTGACAGTTCAAGTCATTCATTCATACAATGATTCTACCCGCTTTTATAGGGCCTGCCCTCATTAGCTACGGCAGCCCGTGAGGTACATACAAAAAATCCACAAAACATTACAAAGTACAATTACCATTAAACAAACAAAATATAAACCACCAACAATGCTGTTAATCAAAACAGACAAACATTCTTAAACAATCTGCGACATTCTTAATTTAGAAAATTCACCTTGAATAATTTAATTTAAATAATCTACAAAAATAAATTATTTAGGAAATTTATTTTAAATAGGTCACAATCCATTACAACGAGCTATTTGCTGAAAAAGCAACATATGTGGAGCAATAATTAAGTCAAAACTGTACACAATATATATAGAATTTGGGCTGAAACAATTAATCATGATTAATGAAACAATCGATTGTTTACTAGAGTATACAAACTCAAATAGAACTTTTTCTGAAACATATTCAGAACAGTAATTAAACAAAAACTGCACAAAAAATGTACATTTTGCATTCAATCTAAAAACACTTTTGTCTGTTTTACCAAAACGTCACAAGAAATTCTATGTTGTTGCATTTTAGGCAGTAATATGTTTATTTTAAAATTTTATTTAGTTATGTTATTTGTCTACTAATGTATTTCTAATATTATATAATAAGTATGTAAGTAGTTAAATGAAAAATATGTAGAATGTTCCAAGTTTTACCCAAATAATCGATTAGTAAAGTAATGGTTGGTTCCTACTTCATCTGAGCATAAAAATAAAACTAGCTGCATTTTCCACCCAATAAAATCTTTCTTTAGTTATGCTAAGCAATTTTTATTCAGATTAATTATTAGCAGGACGTTTCCTTTGGTGTAAATGAAACCGACTTGCACTTGCAGCGTGTGTAATCTGGCAGTTGATCTGTTCTGTGCACACACCCCTCGGGCCGGCGCCGCCTCCAGACCTCATGCTTGCTCGTACGTTTTCACTTTGACAGCGACGAGCCGAGCGGTAATACTCACAGGAAGTGTTGCACAGAGCTCGATCGGCGTGCAAGAGCAGCAGAACGGGCCGAGAAGGGCTCACACAGGTACCGTAGAACCGCATTAGCTCGGGAATTACGGGTCGAGGAGGCCGGGTTGAACTTTTGAGTCGCTGCTTGACTCTTTCCTGGTTGTAAAGTCGTTTATCTTGAGCCGTTCCCATGTAGACATGCCTGTTGGAGTTTTATTCTGCCTGCCAGGCTCTGCTTTTTGTGTATTAGAGCTTTTTTAAGTGTCACGAGACAGAGCAGCAGAGAAAATATGCTCATCAGCTGCCACACATACTCTGCGGTGTTTGTTTTCCCACAGATCAAAGCCATTTCTCTACAAAAGTCAAGTGTGTTTTTACTTGACTAAACATGTAGATCTTTTATGAGCGCTGCTCCTCCTCATGTTTCCCTCGTTTTCTCTTTTGTTTTCTCCTCTTCATACCTGACCATGTTGTCGCACCATCCGTTTTGTTTTTCTTCTTTTTTTGCCAGTTCCACTTTCCTCTTTTTCTATTAGCTCCCCTGCAGCAACTGAAGACCAGATCAAAAACATCAAAATAAGGGCAGGTTGGCTTCAGAAACTGGTTCTCTCGGCTCGGGGAAAGCTGTTCTACTGGTTTGACGTGAATCGCTTTGAAACAAAATTATGCGTTTGTTGTTACCTTCCTTGTACGTGACTTTGAAGATAAATGTGTGTCTTGTTTCTGCATTTTAGCCTCTTTATTTTACTGACATATTAAAGCATCGGCGTCCAAAGTGCGGCTCGGGGGCCATTTGTGGCCCTTGAGATGATTCTCTGTGGTCTTTGTATGCAATTCAGGAATAGCACAAGTTTATTTCACCTTATGCTTAAAACAGATGGAAGTGAAGCAATGCAGATAAATTAAATTAAAGAAACAACACAAATTAATCAAATTTTTTGCTTTAATTTTAATTTCATTGTGTATAACACCAAAAACATTTCGTAACTATTACTCAAAAGTAGAAATGTGGTACAATAACAAGAGGGTTTTATAAAGAAAGAGGGCTGTTTCAATAAATCAATCAATCACATGTTAAAATAAAACATGCGATTGAAATGATTTCACAAAATACAAATTATTTCTATTTGTGTGATTTATCGTTTTCCTCTTTTCTACCAGAAACTGGATGATAAAAGTCTAAAGTCTAGTGTTTTGGTCTCAATTAATTCCTTTTTTTGAAGGACAATTTTGTTTACAGGGACTTCCAAATTCATTTTTGTTGTTTTGTTGTTTTATTTTGTATATTTAAAATGTCTTCCAATTCCAGTGTTAAATGTTCATCATAATTTAAAGTTTGATTTTTGCATTACTACACCATTATATTACTTAAAATAATTTCAAAACAACAACAAAAAGTTTATCACAGTAATTTCTAGCCTAGTTCTATCATGTTACTGTAGCCTGCAAAATGTTTTACAATAGAATTTGTATAACAAAAAAGATAAATTAAAAATGTTGTAGCTACTTTTAACTCTTATTGCTAAAAGTATAAAGAATAACCTTTACCTTCCTGGTTGAGCAACACACCTGCTAATCAAACATATTGCTGCGATTTCACATTTATTGATTTGTTTTTCTGTGAATAATGTTTCCGTTTCTCGCCAGCAGACCAGAATCAGTGGAGGCCAGCCCCGTGGTGGTGGAAAAGTCTAGCTACCCACACCAGATTTACAGCAGCTCTTCTCACCATTCCCACAGTTACATCGGCCTGCCTTACGCTGTGAGTACATCGCTTTGATTTCATTATTAATAATGAAACCTGTCGCTGCACACAAATAAAGGAGACTCGAAAGAGACCAACTCCTGTTGTTTTATCGGATACTGGATAATATGTAGACTTACAGAAGGAACAAGGAAGTTAAGTTAGTTTCTCTGGAAGAAAATTTAACTGATTTAAAAAAACAAAATCTTATTTATGTTAATTTTATGCATTCGCGTCTTAAATGTACCCATATTTTCAACACTATAAGTCTTAGATATATTAATATTAAATCTGCAAAAACACAAAATATGACCAAGTTTTTAGTCTAGTTTTTTGTGCAAATGTCTTAGTACCCATCAAAACTAACTTTTTAACAAGACACAGGAGACTTTAAGTCAATAATTTCTTAATGTTGTTCAAAAACGACTATGTCCACTAGTTTTAAGACATTTATCCCATAAGTGAAATAATCTACCACTGGAAGTAGTCATTTTTCAACAATATAAAGGGATTATTGACTTAAAACAAGCTATTTCTTGATGAAAAGTTAGTTAGTTTTGTCTTTTTTCTAGTGCATAAATATATTCACAGTTGAAACGAGAATTGTGTTTTTGCAGTGTATATGTTCCTTCAGTAGTTCCTTCCTTCGTTAGTGTTTATTTCTTTAATTTTAGAAAGTCTGCATTGGTTTGGTTTATCATTTTTGCACAGGAATGTTATGAAGCTGTAACAAAAGCAAATGATACTGAAAAGCAATATACTCTGTAAAAAACAACTTTTAAAGCTTTTGTTTAATGGCTACTGATGAATTCTGCTACTAAAACTGGAATTTTCTTTCTGAACAATGAAAATCAGAATCCAAACATTTAAATCATCATATTCCTAAAAAAAAGTATGATACTAAACTTTCAGAAAACCTACTTTAATAAGATCAAGAGCGTTACTAAAAGATGGAGTCATGTGAACTTAATTAACTCTGCATTTTATTTGGCTTTCTACTCCAATCAATCATGAAAACAAGGTAATCATTAGAAACAAAAGCTCTCATTTCTGCAGAGACTGTACTAGTCGCTGCAACTTTGATCTGATCGCAGTTAAACATGTTGGTCGTTAATTCTGCTTGAATTAAAACAGTGCAAGAAACTGTAGGTTTTCTCCTCCTGCTGTTATGTGTAAGCTAAAGGACACGTGTTAGCATCTCCGTCCCTTTCATTGTACTACAGAGAGGAGGCTAGCTAACGTTAGCCCGCGCCTCATGCAAAGATCTTCAGTAGCAGACAGATGCTGATACTGAACGCTTTCTGGCTGTTTTGAGTTTTTCTGAGAACTGAGCAGTGTCTTCAAATCTTAAGATTAAAAAATAAGTAAATAATTAAAACAAAAATAATAATGACACAAATAAATAAATAAAATAAAATGTCAAATTTTTAACATTTTATTAATAATAATATGCTTTTTCTAAAATAAATGAATAAATATTCTTATTACTATTGTATTTTAATACAATAATTAATATATTATATAATAATAATTAGCATATAGCTAGCGTTAGCCCACTAGCTAACAGGCTATGATATTATATTATTATGTACTAATTATAATATAAATAATTTTTTATTAATATAAGTAACATTTAATATTTACATTTAAAATATTTATATATTTTATATCTAGTCATATTTAAATCACTTACAGTATCACACTTTTGATAAATTTTATATTGCTTAGTGTTATATTTTTATTTACCAATATTTAACGCTTTGGCTGGAGTAACTGTCAGCATATAAGCAATTTTCCTTTGGGGATCAATAAAGTATATTCCATCTGTATTTATTTGAATCCTTTGCATCCTCTGCGTATCTTTATATTTTCAGGACCATAATTATGGGGCGCGGCCCCCACCGACGCCGCCAGCCTCCCCCCCGCCCTCCATGTTGATCCGACAGGGAGAGGTGGTTCCCTTCGGTTCCGGGCCCCAAGATGAAGCATCCCGGGGCACAACGCTCAGCACGTCTGAAGACAGCAGCTATGGGACCGACATCACCCGATGCATCTGTGGCTTCACCCACGACGACGGCTACATGATCTGCTGTGACAAGTGCAGGTAAAAAACCGGCTTGATTCAACTTTAAAGACGCTAAAAATGGAGATAAAGTTTATAAATTCATTGTTTTGGGTTTTTTTAGTGCCTGGCAGCACATAGACTGCATGGGAATCGACAGGCAGAACATTCCTGAGACCTACTTGTGCGAACGGTGCCAACCCCGACATCTGGACCGAGAGAGGGCCATCCTGCTTCAGACCAGAAAGAGAGAGTGTTTATCTGGTGAGCAGCACCGTGAAAAACATGAAAATGATGAGTCACTGGCTGAAACCGTTGCTGTTCTGAAAGCTGGGTTCAACATGTGATGTTAGACGTTTTCTCCGAGAGTCCAAAGATGCTCAGTTCTGCTTTTCTGGCTTCCTTGCTGCAGTAAACGACCAACAAAATTAATTTTCCAAGCCTGATTTTACCCCACAGTGACACCTGCTGGATAAACACCAAACTACGTCTTTGTAACTCATTGTCTGGCAAGCAGCTTGTTCTATTATTGCAACCTGACTGGCTTTTATTTTGCCTGCAGCAGCTGCAGCTTTTTATAGCTCGGTATGTTTGTAACTTCTCTGCTTGTTCAGATGGGGACACGAGCGCAACGGAGAGCGGAGATGAGGTTCCACTAGAGCTCTATTCCACCTTCCAGCACACACCCACCACCATCACGCTGACCACAGGCCGCCTTGGCAACAAACAGGCTGATAAGAAGCGCAAAAAGAGCGGAGACAAAGACCCGCCGGCCTCTGCTGCCCGCGCCAAGAAGGTCAACTTTCACTCGTTCTGCTACAATAAGCAGATTTTGATTCAAAGTATTTGAAACTCATTTTAATTCTGAACCTGATTGGTTTCTTTGTAGGCCTTCAGAGAGGGATCCAGAAAATCCTCTAGAGTGAAGGTAAAAGCACAAAAACACAAATATTATTCATCTAGGAGAACAACTACTCGATTAATCAATTATTCTGGCTGTAAATCAATTAATCATATAAAAAATCCAACATATTCTGCTGATTGTTTTTGCTTGACCACAAACCTTCTTATTACAGTATCAGAAAGACTTAAAAGTTGCAAAGACACAAATAATTTAATCGCTTTTAAAATAAGAAAATAAACATTTTATTGCCTAAAATACAACAAAACAGCATTCTTGTTGGCTTGATGATTTGTACAAAGGATGCATCTGCAAATGAAAGAATAGTTCTAACAACAATACAATGTAGGGCCAGCCTACTGACTTCATTCTGGGTCAAACGATTAATAATTAGATATAAAAGATCCTTAACAGGAGATTATTTTTACAGAATTTGAACCAGGTGAAGCTAAAACTACACTTTTCTGAATTTTTTTTTCTTTCCAGCAAGTAAGTTTTTTTTAAAAGCCTAAATTTAGTAGTCCAGCTAGTGATTAATCAATTTACTAAATTAGTTTTGTGTTCACATAAATGCAAAAACATGATTTAAACCAGGACTGCAACTAACGATTAGTTTAGTAATCAATTATTCAAACGATTAATCAGTTAATCAAATTCTACATCTTTTCATTTAACCACTTAAGCCATTTTTATGCAATATTAGAAATACATTAAAAGTTGCAAATAAGCAATTAATTTCCTTTTTAAATAAAAAAGTTTTAAAAAAAATTTCTAAATGCAATAACACAGCATTCCTTTATCATTTGTAGATTAACTGTGAAATATTTGCTTTAATAAACGGATGGCAAAAGATGCTTCATTGGAAGATTTTATTTATTTTTTTCAAAATTTGAACCAGTGAAGCTTAAATTATGTCTCTTTCTGTGTGATTTTGGTCTTAATTCCAAAATGTTTATATTTTTATGCAGTTTTGGTTTAATTTCTGCTCTGAGTGTGCCATTCTTTTAGCAAATAGCCTTTTTTGAGTCTGTATTCTCTGGTTAACAATTAATCGATCCCTAGCAGAGTTGATGATTATTTCAATAATCGATTAACCTTGAAAAATAACGATTAATCACAATTAATCGCTTCAGCTCTGCTGTATTAACCGTTGGTTTTCCCTCTCAGGGTGCCGCTCCGGACACGGAGCCAGCAGAGCACCCTTCTATGTGGGAGAGTAAAATCAAGACGTGGATGGAGCGTTACGAAGAGGCCAGCAGCAATCAGTACAGCGAGGATGTCCAGGTGCTGCTGCGCGTCAAAGAGCAAGGCGACGGCAAGAACCTGGCGTACAACACACACCCAGCCTCCTTCAAACCCCCAGTGGAGGTAGTTTGTAGTTTGTTTTGCTTGTTTTGGGTTACCGTCTGTCTCTCATCTTTTGCTGATGTCAGATTGTTTGTGTTGCTCAGAGTCAGGTTCAGAAGAACAAGAAGATCCTCAAAGCAGTGCGGGACTTGCCTCCAGACTCCCTCATCATCGAGTACAGGGGGAAGTTCATGCTTCGGCAGCAGTTTGAGGCCAACGGTTACTTCTTCAAGAGGTTGGGGAATCCTCATTGCTTTTAGTTAACATGTGGAGTTCACTGCTTTGCAAAGCTGTTCATAACCCTTTAAATTTGTCTCATTTAGACCACAAACTCTAAGTAGCAATCTTAAAAGTGTGGCATTTGCCGTTTCCCCGACTTGCTAACATGTCTTTTTCCGAATTACTTCATTTATCACACAAAAATACTATCAAACTGCATAATTTGTGGTTCTGACTCAAAATGAGGGTGTGAATACTTTTGCAAAGCCATTTACGTAAATTACTCTGCTGGATGTTTATTTATTTATTGTTTTTGTTTTCCTCCTCAGGCCTTACCCGTTTGTTTTATTTTACTCAAAATTCGACGGAGTGGAGATGTGCGTGGACGCTCGCAGCTTCGGTAACGAAGCGCGTTTCATCCGTCGTTCCTGCACCCCCAACTCCGAGGTACGTCCAGACAAAAGGAGCAAGAAGGGGAAGCTAGTGCTAAACCACAAACACAATTAGCAGAAGAAAATGGTAAACAAATAGGAAATTAGTGGAAGCTAATGGTAAAACATTAAGCACATAAAATTTTTTGCAGAAGCTAACTCTAAGCTGCTAAGCACATAGAAAAATTTCCCAAAGCTATCGCTAAGCCACTAAGCAAAAAGATAGCAGAAGCTAACGCTAAACTGCTTAACAAATTTAATGATATGGGGAGGCTAATGCTAAATCAATAAACACTAAACAATTAGCAGAAGCTAATGCTAAACTGCTAAACAAATAGGAAAATTGGTGGAAGCTGCAAATTTTCTAAGCACATAGAAAATTTATCAGAAGCTAAAGCTAAGCTGCTAAACAAATAGTTGGTGTGAGACCCGTTAACAGCAAAGTCATCAAGTTTTGATTTTTGCTTTATATTATTTATTTATTTATTCCGAACAGACAAAAAGTAAAAACAAAAAAAAATTAAAACAAGTTATCATACTATTAAGTTAAAGTTGTGTAAATATGTTGAACAAATAAAAAAGAAACACAATGTGTGACATAAAGTTTATCCAAGCCATGAAAATTGTTCACACTTTTTGACATTGATTTAAAATTTCAAAAATGGCGGCCATCATAAAAAATGTCCTCCATCCTGAAATTCAAGTGAAAAATAAAAACCACTATATCCAACATGATTATTTTTTACAGTGATATGCTGCAGTAACAATTTAATGAGTAAATCTGTGTCTTGTCATTTATTTGTCTCATTATTTTAATAAATCTTCCAGGTGCGGCATGTCATTGAGGACGGCATGCTCCATTTATACATCTACTCCCTGAGGCCGATCTCCAAAGGCACAGAAATCACAATCGGCTTTGATTTCGATTATGGCAGCTGGTGAGTGTAGCAAATAATCACAAATAGCAGAAAAGGTGATTTTAATCTTAAACTTTGTCATCTTTCTTCTTTTTTTCAGTAAATACAAGGTAGATTGTGCCTGTGTGAAGGGGAACCAGGAGTGCCCGGTGCTGAAGCACAACCAGGAGCCCACCGAGAACCTGAGCGCCGGAGGGAGACGCAGGGGAAGCCGCAAGGACAAGGAGTTGGTCCGAGACGACCCGGGTCAGAACCAGAACGTGGCTCTGGACGGCGAGGGGAAGGGGAAAAGTTTAGGAGACGGAAAGCAGAGGAAACTCTCCCCACTGCGGCTCTCCATCTCAAACAACCAGGCAAGTTCAAACGACAGAATCCATGTTTCCTCCTCACCGCCACGACCCACTCTTCACGTTTCCAGGGTTCGTACGACTTCTGGAAATCCTGGAAAGTGCTTGAGTTTTGTTTTAGGTGTTTTCAAGGTTTGGAAAGTGCTTGATGTTCAAACTGTAGCCTAACGTTTGATTAAAAGACTAAATTTACCAATTTAGTCTTTTAAACCAACTAAATTTTCAGACACCTGATTTAACTGTTTGAAATTAATTCAAGCTAAACTTGTTAGTTGGGATTACAAAAATTATCTTTATTTTCTAAATTCCAAATCCTTTTGTAATTTGTTTTGTATTTTAAACTTTTAATTTGAACAGGAAGGTAATTTATTATCCAATTTGTATGGATTCTTTTTATTTTAATTAATATGTGTTATTTCTAATGATTTATTGATTGTATTATATTTTATACATTAAGCGTCGTTGAAATTGGGAATTTTTTTTGTTAAATTAGTTTGTGTTTTTTCATAGTTGGGTGTACAGGGTGTGTATGAACGAGACATTTCAAAATATAAAATTATGTTTTAGCCTAAACTTGGAAAACTTTACATATAGTTGAAGCCAGATATTTTAAGATAATAAACAGACAACTGCAATATTTTTTTCTCAGTGTCTGAAGTGAAATCAGATTCAAGTTTTCTTGTTTCAGGTTACATAGAATCATCAAAATTATTTCTATTTGCTAAATGTCAGAGAACTTGACGAGAATATTTTTTGATTTTTTTAAAACTTTTAGGTGTATAAGGTGAGTGTGAAAGACATTTTCATCTCTTCCTTCCTGTAGAACAAATAATTCTATCACAAAAACCTATTAATAACAGTCATAAATTATATTTATACTTGTGATGCTTTTGAAACTTGCCTTGAAAATGCTTGAAAGGTCTTTGAATTTTACCGAGTGAAAAGTGTACGAACCATGAATTTTGTTCTTTTTAAAAAACGTTCTTTGCATGTATTGTTTTTTTTTTATTATTATTATTGTCGTTCCTCATCATGTATTGTTTTCCCTTGTTTTCCCATTATCCCTTTATGCATTCACTCAATCCTAATTTAAAGTCTTCACCCAAAATGATTCATTCAGGATTATTTACCAGGCTAAGGTTGTTTTTAAAATACGATTCTTGACAAATGAAGGAAGAAAAGTGCATAAAAGGCCCTAAAAAAAGCAACAAATTGAAGAAATTTCCCCCTTTACACCCTCTCCTCAGTCTTTCCCTGTCTCCCTCTAGTCTGTAGTCAGGCTGAATTTTCAGCCATGATGAGAAAAAAAAAGGCCATACACGGCTCTCCCCTCCTCTTACAGGATCCTGAGTTATTTGAGGATCTAGAAGACAAAACCTCCGTTAGCAATGAAGTAGAGATGGAGTCAGAGGAGCAGATTGCAGAGAGGAGGAGGAAGATGGTAAGTGTGCAAAGTGAGGGACTTGAGCTTCTTTTGCTATGCAGCCGCCCAGCAGAGAGTAAAAGATAAAAGTAATGGTGATAAAAACCAAACTGTCCCCTGATGCTGCTCCGTCTGCTGAGGGCTTTTGGACCGGAGCCGCGTTCCTGCTGTAGTCTAAAGCTCAGAGGTTTACACCAACGCAGCTCTGCATTTATACCTTTGTTTTGGTTTTTCATGGTTTATTTGAACCATTTTGTTCCCCAGGTGGAATAATGTGAACAATAAGTTTGAGTTTATTGATTTATTCATTACAACATTAGTCTTAAAATGTTTTGGTCACTAAATTCAGGTGATGTCACAGTTAATCGCATGATGAATTAAAATTATTTAAATAATTTTTACTATGATTAATATTTCTTGAAGGGCATTTTTGGTCGATCTTTTGGTCATGTTCGTCTCATCTGAGAGAAATTTATCTTGGAAGTTGAAACAAGATTATAAGATGTTAAAAATCAGTTTTGTTGTTTATTTGGGATTATTACCCAACGTTCAAATTCAAAAATACTTTATTAATCCCAAAGGGAAATTAAATAAAATTTTATTATTAAATGAAATTTTAATTGTATCTATATTTAATTTTACTATTAATTTAATTAAATAATTCTGGATGTGAATTACCAGTGAAATTGAAGAATTTACACTCACCCCTCAGCATGATTCCACCTCTACCGTGCTCGCTAAAATATTTGTGGCAAAAATAGTGAGAGCGTGTTGCTTTTACAGTAGTAAATATTGAAACAGAATGGTTCAAGTGAATCCAATAAAAGCCAAAATGGAAGACCTTGATGTTGCGTTTGTGTAACCTTCTGACTCCCAACTGTAGCCTCCTCTTCATCACTCATCTCTGCTACATCGCCCACCACTATCGGCGCCTTCGTTGCTCTTCTGCTCATTATTTTGCCCTCCTTCAGCTTTGATGTTTTTTTTTTTTTTTCTTGCAACACTGAAGCTTCAAGATTACTTTAGTTTTTTCCATATTTTCCTGACTATTTCTTTTGAAACGACACATAAACATTAATTTTCCATCATTCATTGGAGCGGTTCCTGAGTCCATTACAGCTTCATCGCTGTCTAAAATGGCCTGTCAACCACTCCCTGCACTTGCTGCCAAATGGCCTCATGTCCCTGAGAGATGGGGATCACACACACACACACACTCTGGAAATTACCCTGCAGTCAGCTTCATTTCACACGGTGGATCCAAGGTGTAAAACGCTGACTCATCTTTGGGCAACATACAGTTGTGCTAATCGGTGAAAGAGATGGATAGATTAAGGGTGGAGGGGGGGGGTGACTGTAGCATAACCAATGAGCTGCTGTCTGTGAACAGAGCTGCAACAAACAGGCTAGCATTCACACACAATCAGTCTACTGTAGAAGATGCTAGTGGCTGTTGCAAAACAGTGCTGCTTATGTAGCCACCACTGGTTTAAGAAGCATTTAGTGGGCACAATTCAAGGAGTATTGATATGGCATGATAGTAATAACATTAGCATTTAGCTCATTTTTAAATAGAAGCTAACCTACTGAATTAGGTAAGGCAATGCTAACATGCTATTGACAGGTAATTCTAGCGTATACATCATGCGTTGACTAGTTGCTGTGATGTCATAGAAATGGGAGACAAGTTGCCACACAGGCTTGATTAGCTATTTTTACAGATGTTTACAAAAGACCACTTAGATAACAGTCTAACGCGCCCTGATGCAAGTGACAGCAGTTTAGCTACGCCTAGCATTTGTCATTTCGCATATTTACCGCTGTTTGCATACAAAATGGTGCAAGGCAATGTTGGTCATCATAATAGTTATAACCCTCCTGCTAATGTTGACATTTTAGCTAATTTTAGTTTTAGGTTATTTTAGCTTATGCGCTACTGTTTGCATACTGGATAGTCAACATAATAGTTATAGCCCTCATGCTCAAGTTAGTATTTTAATTGTGGTGGGTTGATATGGACTCATATTTGGAATAGTTTATGGTATTTAAGTGTCAATAATAAAAGTGAAGCTAAAATGTCTTATTGCTAATACATCCATAAAAACATGAAACTGCTCTGAAGTAAAACCTGCCACATGTCTAATCCTGCAGTGCACATTTTAGGTGTGCTGTTATTCATATGCAAATGTTGACCCACAACCGCTCCATATTTATCTAGGGATTCCATCAGTTATAGCTTACCAAGATTAATAACATTCCTGTATTATTTTCCACCTGATAAGAATAGACAGCAGTAGCCTATCTATAACTGGAAGATCTGTCCTTTACGCATTTTCCATCAGTGGAGAAACACTTGAGCTTCTCCTTTAACAATTGAAAGGATTGGATGTCCAAATGTTTGGTCACATTAGCCAAAATCATTAGCTCAAAAGTACTTAGAAGCCAGAAAAATGTCATTTTAAAAAAATTAAAGTCACCTAAATATTATGATTTATTATCTATTCAACAATAAACTAAGCATGAACCATTTTAATTAAATAAGTAATTTTTTGTAGGAATGAGATCATAAATCCAAAATGTCAAAAGGTTTTTCTCTGGTTGCTTTTTATTTTGGGCTTGATTAAAGAAAATTTACAGACGTTTTAACACAGTTGGTCCCAGTTACCATGACAATAGACAGAAAACAGAAAGCTTGGAAAAGATGAGCACTTTGTGTTGCCACTAGCAGGTTGTCTAATGTCCCCTGGACTCCAGTTTGAACACCCTTGGTTTAAGAGCAACACAAATCAGCCCAACGTGAATGGCATGTTTCAAAAATAGCACATTTATACCTTTAAAATCATTAGTCAAATTTGAATAAAAAATTAAGATCTTTGGAAGTAGATTTTAATTTAAAAGTTGTTGTTTTGTTTTTCTTTAATGTATTCTGGAATTATGGTCAATTTTGGCCTCCAAAGTATGGCCCCCAGACCCCACCTTGAACACCACCAATCTAAAGGATTAGACGCTTATTTAAACCAGGATCTTCAGCTTTAATTTTCCACACCAAAATTAGTCTAATTTAAATTAAAAATTTAGATTTTTAAGTTAAAACTGCACATTTTTAGGCTCTTATGCAGCACATGAGCGCTTAGTGACGGTTAGCATTCCTTCAGGGTACCTGGGGTGTCTTTGGCACCCAGATTAATGTATTTTCAGCCAGACGTGGCGAGCGTTTGCGGAGAGCGTTGCTTCTCTAAACTGGGCTGTCTCTTCATTAAACATTCAGGCCAACCCAGCCGAGCAGTCCCATCTCCCTGTCGGGGCGGCTTCAAGCTGGAACGGGCCAAAACTGAAAGAGGTAAACTTGACCCCATATACAGCCAACATCATTCCAGGGTTCACCTCCACCAAATCGGCTCGTGGCGAACTAACCCCATCTGTTTGGTGGCGTGGATCTTTCTCTAAATGGTGGAGGCAGTTTCCATGTGAAGCGCTCAGCGGGATGTTTTGAAAAATCTGGAGCCACTTTTCCACAATGCTTTTCCTACTTTTGGGTTTCTTTATTTGCATCTATCGCAAGCCTTTTCCCTCCCTCCAAACTATCTGCATTTTCATCTCTGCGCTCCCTTAGAGTTGCTTTTGCTGTGTTAACCCTTTGTGGCTTCAGGGGGTCATTAGATGCTAATGGCTGTGCCGTTTTCCTCCCAAACCCCGCGCCCGAATCACCGCAGACTCGAGAGGAGCGGAAGATGGAGGCCATCCTGCAAGCCTTCGCCAGGATGGAGAAGCGGGAGAAACGCAGGGAGCAGGCGCTGGAGCGAATCGGCAGCGTGAAGATGGAAGTGGGCGGACGCAGCGATATCAAAGAGGAACCGCCGGCTACGCCAGAAACCGTCGATTCTCCAGCTGTCATGCAGGTAAGGACAAAGATAAACAAAACGACAGAATAACTAGACAAAAATACTTGGTAAAATTTTAGGTTTTTGCAATGAAAATGCTTGAAAAGTGCCTGAATGAACTCAGCTGTTTATGTTTCAGCCGCCTCTTGAAATAAAGGAGGAGCCCGGACTGAAGCCGGCCAAGGTGAAACCGTCCCGGAACAGGAAGAGCTTCTCCAGGAACCGGACTCACATCGGGCAGCAGCGACGGCGCGCGCGCACCATCAGCACCTGCTCCGACCTGACGCCCAGCTCTCCAGTCGAACCCGTGGAGCCTCCAGCCACCGAAACGCCAGAAGGAGAGACGCCGGCGGCACCAGAGCCTGAAGCAATCCCCTCCCACGTCCCAGAGAGCAGCCCTCCACACAGCAGCTCGCCGGCGCCGGACAGAACCCGCACCGGCAGCAAGAGCTACAAAACTAAAAAGGTTAGAAACGAGATTAGTCTATCAATTAATTGATTAATCAAATATAAAAAACTGGCAACTTCTGCAAATTTGTCATTTAGAAATACATAAAATACAAATAAATTGAATTCCTTTTTAAAATAAGTAAATAAAAATTGTATTGACTAAAATGCAATAACAAAGCATTCTTCTAGTGAACATTTAATCATTTGTAGATTTATTGACTGATTTTTGCATTAACTGGATAGAAAGATTTACTTAAAAGGAGACTTTGATTTTTACAGAATTTGATCAAGATAAAGTTAAAACTGGGTAGGACATTTACAACATTTTGTTTATCTTAAATTAAATATATATATATATATATATATATATATATTTATTTTTTTTTGTTCAGGCTTGGCTTAATTAATCCTCTGACTGTTGTTTTGTAATCAAATAGCCTTTTTTGAGTCTCCAGTTGATGATAAATCTATTAGTAAATTAAGTTTATTTAATTAATCACAATTAATTTGATTTATCATTTCAGCCGTAATTATTTGAACAATCAGTTAATCACAATTAATCGTTTCTTTCGTCTTGATTTCTTTAAGAAAAACCCTTCAAACAGCCAGATAATTCACCCCTCTGTCAAACTCTCATCCCCAGCACTTTGTGAGCGAGTGGGTGGGGGAGAAACAGCAGGACCGCGGCAGCGTCCGAACGCCGGAACCGGTCCCGGACCGGCCTCTGAGAATAAGCAGCGACCCAGAAGTACTCGCCACGCAGCTGAACGCCTTGCCAGGCATGACCTGCTCTCCACAGGTGTACAGCACGCCCAAACACTACATCCGCTTCTCGTCGCCGTTCCTGGCCAACCGCAGCCCGACCACGCCCGGCGTGCCCACCGGGAGGCGCCGCTCCAGGGAGCTGCCGGAAACGCCGCCGACCAGCGGCTCCTGTAAAAAGGTACCGGAGCCGGTTCTGAAGAACCTCCTGTCTGGGTTTAATGAAGTTATTTAACATTTTCAATTTGTTTTCATCTGACAGACCAATAATAAACGAATGCATGGGGAGAAAGTGGAAAGAAAACTAGGCATCATATTTCAAAAGATTTTTGCTTTTTGCAAATGACAAAATTAAACAGTTTTGTGCCATAATCTTGTTTAAAATGATAAAATCTTTGAGTTTAGGGATATTTTGTACCAGCTGCTATTATTTGTTTATTAATTTTATGTTTATTTTTTCCTTCCGTGCAGCGATGGTTGAAGCAGGCTCTGGAGGAGGAAGGCTCCACCAGCCCCGCCAGACGGCCCAGCCTTTTTCTGCCCGGCGAGGGGCCACTGAGCCCCTCCGTTAACGGAGACTCAGACAGTCCACTGCTCTTCAACGGCACTTGCTCACTTCCAGGTGGCCCTTTTGTTTATTTTTTAACACTTTCTTGTTAGTTCTTCTGGAATATTCCATATTTTTTACCATTTGATGGATACATTTTAATTTGAAAGTGTTAGTTTTGTCCTAATTTATTTTATTTATTTTTGATTTGGCCACATGAAATCGGTGTAGGGGCCAAAAAATGGCCCCCATACCTCACTTTGAACACCTTTGGTTTAAAATGAACTCTTATCAGTCTAATGTGAGTGGCATCTTTCCAATTTTGAAGAGTGGATGGTAAAAATAGCACATTTATACCCCAATGGTAACATAAAATCAAAACAACCCAAAATTACTCAAATGTAAATTAAAAACTTATATTTTTATAAGTAGAATTTAAATTATATGTTGTAGTTTTGTTCTACTTAATTTATTCTGGAATTATGGCCACATAAAATCAGTGTAGGGGCCAGAAAGGGCCCATGTTCCCCACTTTGAACATCCTCAATCTAAAAGATTCGATGTTTATTTAAAGAAGGAGCTTCAGCTTCAACATGTTTTTTTTCCAACTAAATTATGTTTTTATTTATTTACTACCAGCTAAATCAGTCATTCAAAAACCGAAACCCAGACATGTGGATGTTTAGGAACCTGAGTGTGTAGAAGTTTCTGACCCAACAGATGTTCCTCCAGAGTTGCCGACTCCCCTGAAGAAGCGACGGCTGAGCCCGCTGGACGCCTGCATATCGGAGAGCTCGACGCCGTACGGCTCGCCCTGCGCCACGCCGACCCGGGCGGACCTCTCCGAGCCTCCCGCGGCGCCCGGCCTCCTCGCCACCCCGCCCCACCCCCGGATCGAAGAGCCCGGCGCGGAACCGGCCTCCAGCAGTACCCCGACACACGCACTTAACGCCCCTCAAGAGGTACGGAGGCGCCGCCTAGCGTTCTGCCTGTTCTGATTAAAAATGGCGTCTGAGTTTGTTTCCTGATCCGCAGACCGAGTCTGCAGAGGAAAACTCACCAGAGGTCAGTCGGAAACCCTCCGTGCAAGAGGTGAGGCGCTTCGACGCAACACTTTACTGCTGCCAAGTTTGAGACGGCTCGACCGTTTTTAAACTTTTTGTTGATTTTATGCATTTTTCAAATCTGAACAAGTTTTTAAAAACCTATATGGATCTGCATGTCCATCCGTCCGTCCGTCCATCTAATATCTTTAAAATATGGATTATTAAAACAATTAAGTTCAAATCTGAGTGCTTTTGTGTCAGAGGTCATGTGATGTGTCAGAGGTCATGTGACGCTGATTGTCTCCGTCCCTCGCAGGCTGATCGTCCTCCTTCGTTAGCGTCCTCTCCTTGTCTTCGAACTCCGGTCTCAGACGGAGCGTCTTCAGACGTCAAGCTTCCTGTGCCGGAGAGTCCGCAGCTTCCCGCTCCAGAGTCTTTGGACAGCGGAGAGGAGAGGACGGACGCCGCACTCCCAGACGCCGCCGTCGAGGCTGCTTCCTCTGCAGACGCCTGCCCTTCCTCCTCCTCCTCCTCCTCCTCCTCTTCCTCGTACCCGGGCTGGATCAAAAGCCCGGACAGAGGCCTGGCCGGACAAGCTGGTCTGAACTTTTCCCCGGTCAACTCTAACCTTCGGGACCTCACCCCGTCTCACACGCTGGAGCCTCTGGCGGCTCCTTTCAGGCCGGAGCCGCCGGCCGCTGGGACGCCGGCGGCGGGAACGGCGGCGCTGTCCAGCTCCCAACCGCCGTTCAGCGAGGCGCAGGGGCAACTGTTCTACCCCTGCTCTGAAGAGGGCGGCTCGCTCGTCTTCTCCCGGTCGCTGAACGGCGACAGCGAAGGAGGGTCCGCGCAGAACCCACCGCAGAGGAAGAAGGTCAGAGGTCACGTCTACTGTCTGTAATACAGAAATGAAAGAGTTTGTAATTTTACCTGGATTAGGATTAATCCGTCATTCATCCATACATTTATCCATTTAGTCATCCAACTGTCCTTATCATCCTGTTGATCTTTCAGCAATTGGCCTTTTTTGAGTCTGTATTCTCCAGTTAATGATTAATGATTGGACCTGACAGTTAGCTAAGCGCTGCCCCCTGCTGGTAGATTTGAGTCGTGTCTCCGTCTCGTGGATCAGAACCTCCACTGACCGCGCTGCTGTTTTCCCAGGTTTCCTTGCTGGAGTACAGGAAGCGGCAGCGAGAAGCTCGCCGCAGCGGCTCCAAGACCGAGTGCAGCTCTCCGGTTTCCACCGTGCTGCCGCTGGCCGTGGAGGCGTTCCCCGTGGCTCTGGAGCCCGCCAGCGAGCCTCCGCCGGCGTCGTGCATCGCCTCCGCCGTGAAGGAGCCTCAGGCCAGCGAGGAGGCCGAGGCGTCTGGAGAGAAGGAGGGCGGCGAAGGCCAGTGGTACGTTCCCTCTGTTAGGAGCCACTGGCACTGGATGAGTTTTAGCTTCATATTTACTGAACCTGTTCCTGATGTTCATCATCAGGACGTCGTCGACCTCAGTGGAGCAGGCCAGGGAGCGCGGCTACCACAGAGCGCTGCTGCTCAGCAAAGATAAGGATGGAGGTACAGATATATTATTGAAAAAATACCATTTATTACAGTAATTACTGAGATAATTTATCATGTACCGTAATTGTTCATTCTAAGGGTTTTAACTATCTAAGCATCTAATGCAACCAGCGATTTTAGTAATCAAATTAAATATTATTTGTATCACACATTTCAGCAACAAGGCATTTCAAACTGCGTGATGATTTATAGATTTACAGATTTTTTAATTAACTAATTAATAATTTGACCTCAAAAAATTCATAATAGGAAATTTTGTTTGGATTTTTTTGGGATATGTTTTGTCCTGTTTTGGCTTTAAGTAATGGTCTTATTGTGTTGGACTTTCAGCAAATTCCCCTTTTCTGAGTGTCCAGTTAGTGATTAATCAATTACTAAATTAGTTGACGATTATTTAAATCATCAGAACTTTCCTTCATTTATTTGGGAAAAACTGAGTATGTAGTTTTGGCTTAATATTTGCTTTAAGTATGTTGTTTTTTCAGTATATATATAAGTTCTCCAGTTAACGATTAATAGATTACTCAATTAGTTGAAGTTTATTTCAATAATTGATTAATCTGATTAATCGTTTCAGTCGTAAAGTTTCTGTTTCTATTGCATCAGATGGGGAACCAGAAGGCAGCGACACGCCGGCACTACGAGACTGTGCATCTCCAGTCCTCCAGAAAACTCCAACCCACACCGTAAGACGCCGCCGGTTCTGGTTCTGATCCGTAGACTGACTGAAGTTTGGCGTTAAAATAAGAAACATTTCCTGTTCTTTTGTCGTTCCAGCCATGCTCTCCCGGCGCTCTCTCCCAGCCTGCCGGTCGACCGCCGAAGGACGAAGATGGCGACGCTCAGCCGTGGTCGGCGAATCCCAACAGCAAACCCGCCGGGCCCAAACCCGCCCCCCTGACCCCGACCAAGCCGCCGCCACCGCCACCCTCCTCCCCGATCCACTACCCGAAGCCGGCACCGCAGGGTTCCCCCTACCGCACCCAGAGGGCGCTGTTCCCCTCCCAGCCTCCCGCCCAGCCGCCTCCTCAAACCGGGCCGGCGCCGTTCCCCCAGTTCGGCACGCAAACTGCCCCCCCTCCTCCCCCGCCACCCCCCCCGGCTCCGCCCGCCTCCTCCGCCTACTTCCCCAACCAGAGCCCCGCCCCCGCCGGGCCCTTCGCCACCTTCAAGCCGGCCGTCGCCCCCTCCTTCCCGACCCACGGCGTCCACTACCAGGCGGCCGCTGCCGCACCCCCGCCGCCGCCCCCTCCCCCTCCTCACCCGACGCTGCTGCACCTGCAGCCGCCGCAGCTCCTGATGACCTCACCGCCACCGACGCAGCAGGCGGCGGCTCTGACTCCACCGCCGCCGCCACCGCCTCCTCCCCCCTCCGCCAACCCCCACCACTACCAGTTCCAGACGGCCATGATGCACCCTGGCGCCACGGCAACCGCCTCCCCCTCCTACCCGCCGCCGCTGCAGCAGACTGGACTGCCGCCTCCCCCCCCTCCACCGCCGCAGCAGCCCGCCGCCGCCCAGATGCCTCCTGGCCCCCGCGGCGCTCCTGCGACCTCGAACTCCTTCCACAGCTCGGGGTACCTGAGCACCGGCTGGCACTGACCTCTGACCCCTGTGAACTGTTCAGCAGGGGGGCATGTACTATAAGCTGTAGATACATTTTTATGTTCCTGAACACACGGCCAGTGGAAAAACAGCTGATTGTGGGGTTAAAGGTCACATTAAAGGACAAACTCTGGGAAGGAGGAAGAAACTATAAGAAAATAAAGATGGCGGACGATCCCCCTGGTGCTCATTGCCCCCCCCCCCCCTCTCTCTGGCCTACATTTCTGATTTTTATTTTTGGTTTTTTTTTTTACAACATCTTCTCAGACGGAGAGGAAACAGTTCTGTTCCCGTTGTAATTCCCGCTCCGGACATTCCAGCCTCTTCCCTCCTGATATCCGTCTTCTACACTGTAAATACTCAAAGTCTCAAAGTATTTTTGGTCCAGTTTGTACTGCACTTATATTAATTCACTTGAAACAACAGAAAACTAACCTAAAATTAAAATTTTACCAATAGGAGCTTTTTAAAGTAAATAATTCCTTAATATTGATGAAAAATCACCAATTCCACTTTTAAAATTGGGAAAAATGTTTTATAAGTGAATAAATCTGCTACTTTTTATCAATGTTCAAGAATTATTTATCTTATAAAGACATTAGGAGCCAGAGTTGTTCACAGTCAGGCGCATGGGCCATTTGTGGCCCTCAGATGATATAAATTTAATTTATTTTTTAATCTGAATAAATTAATTACTGACATAATTTCCTAACAATAGAAAATGTTAAATATTACATTTATTCAGAGATTTTTACTGAAAAAATAACATTTTCTGCAACAAAATTATTTCAGTTTTTTTTTTAAGTGATCCAAATTTTATTCTTATAACTGAGAACAAATTTCTTCAATTGAATTAAAAGTGCTTTATAGCAAATTTGAAAATTAACATTACTCTCCTATGAAAATAAATTTATTTTAAAAACTTGGCTACTTTATTTGCTTTTTTTTTCTTGACCCACACGATGAAAAGTTTTAACACCTTTTTTAAGTCAATAATCCCTTAAAATTGCTAAAAAAGTGAGAAAAAGTTCATATCATTTCTCTACTAACATAGAATAAATGTATTTTCATAAGTAAAAAAAAAATCTGCCACTGTTATTTGCACTTTTTGTCAATATTTAAGAATTATTGACTTAAAACAAGCTCATATATTTTTCTGAAAAGTTACTTTTATGTAAGTTTTCAACAGGATAAGTGAATAATTCCCTTACATTGATCTAAAAGTATATCCACTGGCAAATTTAAGTGGAACAACCAACTTTTTCATAAATATTAAGGATTTATTTACTTACAAGCTTTCATATCTTGCTAAAAAAATAACTTGTAACTAAACTACAAGTAACTTTTAAAAAGATATTTCAATAATTCCTTAGTATTGATTTTAAGTACTACTTACATATGGAACTAGTACGTTTTCATCAATATTAATAACTCAACTTTTTTTCAAACGTTATGAGATTTCTTGAGTATAAACGTCATAAAAATACTTTGAAATTTTGAGTTTTTGCAGTGCGTCTGTCGTCAGCAGCTCTGTACACAGTTTGTTTTAATCTAGTGGCTCAATATAAAAGCTTTTTGTATAGAGTAAAAAAAAAAAAACAGCAAAAAAAAAAATATTTTTTTTAATCTTCTGTCTAACAAATATCTGTTCACCGCTGCAGATTTAGGAAAGATCGGCGAGCAACGCCCCCTGCTGGAGGCTCAGAGTGTGTGTGTAAATGTGTGCGGGGGTGTGTGTGTGTGTGTGTGTGTGCGCGCGTATGGCAGCTTAGAGGAGTGATTTTTGCGGGCAGATTGGACTCACAAGTCGGACGTCAGCGGTTTATTTTTGAATATCAATGGTTATTTGTAGAAAGTGTAATTTAATGTATAGGTGGTTACTTCAGCTTTCACCAGAAACAGGTTTTGTAAATATTCTGCTGCTTTTCTTTTTCTATGCTTGTACAATTCGCTCCCATCCGACCCCAACGACCCGACCCACAAACTCCCATTTTAAGATATGGTTGTAAATATGAACGCTGTTCTCGGCAAAGCTGAATGTTTCTGTGACTGTAGCATTATTTTTATTTTATTTTTTATTTTTCTCTCCTTTTTATTGACTCTTCAACTTTGTCTCTTTTTTTTATTTTTTATTTTTATTTGTGTGTGTGAGTGTTGCGTTTGTGTGGAGGAGAGAGACTCTCAGACACTGCACTGGTTGGCTATTTTCATGGTTCATTGTAATAAATCACTGTAATGACAGTTTTATATCACTTGTGGCCACATTTGTCTGAACGTTTTGGGGGGGATAATTATCTGGGAAAGTATTTGCACCCTGCTTTCTGTTTTACATCAGAATTACTTCATATAATCATATTTTTACATTAACTTCTCAGGATTTGGAAGGTTTTTCAGTGGGTTTTCTTCCTTTAAACACCCAAATTCTCTAGAAAAAAGCTTGAAAAAAGACAAAATTAACATAAGTAACTTTTCTGCTTGTTTTATGGAAATTATCCTCAGCTTATAATATGTGGAAATTGGCTTCATCAAACATTTTTAATAGTTCTATAGTTAATAATAATCAGTGATGTAAACAATTACAGTTAGAATTGGAACTGACATGTCTAAGAGGACCATCATCAAAATAAACGTTTTTACTGCAGGTTACCATTGTTGATGCGGACAGCGGCCATATTGGATCTGGAAGTTGAAAAATTCAGTTTTATTCATATAGCCTTGGTATTCTAAAAAATATTGTATTTAATTTAGTTTAATATGAAAATATCAGGAAAAAATGTTTCTTGAAACCCTAATGCTAACTTTAGCTAAGCTAACTGTACATTTTGGTTCAACAAGTTAGTTAAAAAAAAAAGTTAATTTACAGCTGAGAAATAAATGCTAACATTTTCTTAACTTATAATTTTAACACCAAATGTAAAGTTTATAAATTTTAAAATGTTAACTTAATGCAATTAAATGTCCAATTTCTTAAATATGTGAAACAACCAGCAATATTAGCATTAGCACGGAACATATTGCCACATATTTCTGGGTCAAATTGAAGAAATTTTGAATGGTAAAACCAACCAATTAGATAAAATTATTCGTTCTGTTAAATCAACTTCTTTTATTCACAGTAATCGGACAGGAAATGGGCAGAGAAGGAGGTAAGGCCTAGCTCGGGAGTCGAAGCCCGGACGGATTAAAGCTCTTGCTGCCAACATGTCAAACCTGACAACGTGAATTGAACAGACCACTTTTTAAAACTAATTCATGTTCGTTGTAAAGTTTTAAACCAGCTAATTATGTTTCATCTCAGATATTGGTAGTTTTAGTTGTGTTACTCGGGTTACCTGCTTTTTCTAGCTAGCTTAGCTTAAACATTTGTTTTCCGACTTCCGGAGGCTTTTTATTTATCCACATAAACTATTAACGTTTGTATGAAATGTGTTGTGGTGGTTTTTAAAGTGTTAAAGTGAAAAATGTCAGCTTACAAAACAAAACCAGACTCGATTATTCATATATTTTTCTTTACAATATTGTCAGATAACAAGATACTCAATGGCACACACTAATAATCAATCAATGGCAGGACATTTCAGAGAATACATTTCAAAGTCAAGACAAAGGGACATAACCAACATGTAGTGCTATTCACTAAATACATATCATTTATGTGTTCTCTTGATTGGTGCGCTTTTATTTTATTTGTACTTTTTTTTCACAGACTTTAAGAAAGAAAAGGAAGCTTTGATATTAACAGTTTCCATTTTATAACATCAAATATTTCATCATAAACAAGACCACAATGTTTTTTGTCCAGTCTCTAAGTTTGCTCAGTTCCCAGGTTTTTGCAGACGGGAGTCGTCTTCAGCAGGATGAAGTTTGTTGACTTGGTAAGAAACGTCAAGGCTGTTGGTTTTTTTTACTGTGTCCATTAGAGTCTGTTTGGTTTCAGTGGTTGTTTTGTCTTTTTTCTGCCCCAAAATAATCCAAAAAGCAGATTTTTTTTTTTTTTTTCATTTCTGGAAAAACAGCTCAGGTAGGATGAAGACAAACTCTCATCCTGGAAAAAATGTCAGTTTCAGGTGAGTATAAAAACTATTTTACAGAGAAATGGGGCGTTGATCCCAGCATTGGGTTGTATGGCTGCTTTCAGGGCATTTCTTCTTCTTTTGTTGCATTAATTTGCAGCTTCTCAGCTCTGCATCCAGCCGCTGAGCCAGGAGATTGATGCTGGACGCTGCAGTAATGCCACATCCCAACTGTAAGACCTGCAGATATTAAGAAAAATAACTACAGAAATTATCTACAACAATTCACCTCAGAGTTTTTTCATTTTAAGACGTATTTATTTGTAGTTTATTGGCTGATTTCCATTATTCCCTCCAAGGTTTACTACTCTAAAGGTGCCAAATAGTCTCAGAAAATTGTTTTTACTTCTAGTAAAGGTTGCATGTAGCAATGCAAATAATGATTAGTTTAGTAATTGATTATTCTATTGATAATTTGGATGATTATTTAGTTAGTTGGATTAAAAAAATAAACATACTGCAAATTTTTCATTTAACTACATTAAAAAATGCAAGTAAACAAATAATTTAAATCCCTTTTAAGTAAAAAAAAAACCCAAAACATTATTTTATTGCTTAAGATGCAATAACATATGTTCCTTTAGTAAACATTTGATAATTTGTAAATTAATTGACCAATTTTTGGATTAACTTTTGAATAATTTTTTGTGCTTAATAGATGTTTTAAAAATAATTTTAACCAAGTGAAACTAAAACTGCTACTTGAGGAGGAATATTTCAACTGAATAAATCTTATTTGTTTACTATTTGAGTAAAACAAGATTTATTCTTATATATATATATAAGTTATATCTTTATTTCCAGATATAAATTCAATTAAAACAAAGATTAGACTTTGACATTAAACATTTCTTGTTAAAAAATTTAACATTTATGGGGGTGAGTTTTTTATATGGATCTTTTTATGTTAATTTGCTAAATATTTGTTATTTTTGGTAAAAAGTGGCAGACATACCCGTGTGTGTGAATTCTTCACCGTTTCCTGGTGTTATATGACATTATTTCCAGTTTCTGTGGAGATAAAAACAATAAAACATTTATTTAAAATCATGTGAAAAGTGAGATTGCGTGTATAACCAGCAGGTGGCAGTGTTGCATTGTTTCAGGAAATAAATAACCTCAAATTTGGACACTTTATATTTTTCCACACACAAAAAAGCAACTACTGCAAATTAAATCCTTATTTTATTTCATGAGCAACCTCCTTTGTCTCCCCGTTTTCTCCCCAATGGCTCATTATTTTCCCCATTCAAGTATTTTGGTTTGTAATAACTTTTTCTTTCTTCATACAAGCCAGCAGACAAGCGCTTGATGGGCTGGCTGTGATTCATTTAGTCTAGCTGTGTAAACATCCATTAGTAATTCATGACTCTGTCCAGCATCCCCGGGCTTCAATTAACCCCTGATGTTTGTGTGTTTTCCGTTTCGGACTCCCATCCGTCTCCCTATCGCTCTTTCTTCCTCCAGATGCTTTTTGTTCATTCATTCTGCTCTCCATCAATCATCCTCTTTGGTTATTGGAGCGCTTGTCATCTCGTCTAACTAAAAGAAAATACAATTTTCATCGGGAACAAAAGCAAACAAAAGCAGCCGACCAGGTGGTGTTTACTGATCCGACAATGCATGCAAATTAAAAACTTTCGCATGGAAAAGAGAGGCGTTGTGTTTTAGACCTGAGGTACGACATTAACAGTGACGTACTTAAATAAAAACGAAGCCTGTTGAAATTAAAACGTTTCAAAAGTCGATAAATGGTTATTTAGATTAAAATTAGTTCCGATCTATTAACTAGTCCCGTCCGTTGGATCTTCTTTTCGTGCTGTAGTTTGGCCGCCATCCAACAGAGGGCGCCGCTGGTCATTCTGAAGCGGAGCCGTTGATGGAGAAACAAAGATGGCGGCCAGGCCAGAACGTATCAGAGTAACGGTCGGGACAGAGTCCGTTGAGAGATGGAAAATGGACTTTACGCGGTTCTGTTTTGACATACAAACACTCGACAAGCCTTAAAACAAATTACTGATGTGCTATGAAGGCAAGTATAACACAGAAATAAAAATTAAGATGACGGAAAAAGACATTATGACAATAAGCACGGTTGATTTTGAGTGCTGTCGTGAGTTAATGCACTTAATGGAGCAGCAGAGAGAAAAGTTTTTCCAAAGTGTCCGCTTATCTATCGATCGTTAGTCCATCAATAAGATATAATTGATTTAATATTTCAACTGGATCCCGATCCATTTAGGATTCTCTGATGATTTATTCGTTTTAATTAAAGGCACACTCAATGTTAGGTAAGATTCTTAAAAAACAAATTAGTTGAGTTACTTACTAATTTATATTTTAGTTCATTGAAGAATATTGCGAGTTTTGCAGGATTTGGAAATAGATTTGACTTTCAAATTTAATCTGTGTAACCTAACAATTATTTTAGTTATTGAGTAATCTTTTGATTGATTATACTGACAATTTTATACCATATGAGAAAGACATTAGAGCAGGGGTCACCAACCTTTTTGAGACTGGGGGCTACTTCACTGGTACAGAGTAACACGAAGGGCTACTTGTTTGATACAGTCTTTATAACAATTATATATATATATATATATATATATA
>CAEFZY010001622.1:0-18470 GCA_903066815.1 Brachyrhaphis roseni
CAACAAAGCTGTCAAAATTGTTGGGATTGTTAATTTTACTATTTTCCCCACCGTTTGTTCAGTGAGTATCAATACATATCAATACATTTGAAAAAATGATTAAATGCAGTTAGTGTGAAGTTTAGTGACACAAAATCACAGCTTTATGTGACTGGTGTCCTAAGGAATTATATTACAAATGGTATTGTTTTCAAGAGCAACATTTGTGTTTGTGGGGTCGTGGGGCATAAAGCCATACAGTTACATAAGAAAGAAGCAGTAAATAGTTCTTAACATCACTTTTATTGTTATTACAATAGTACTACAAAATATTGTGATGAAACCTTAAGTCTGTATCGCCCATCCCTACTACCAGATAGGCAAGACAAAGTTGTATGTGTGGAGAGGACATGATGATTGATTGATGGAAATCAATGCAGTAGTTATAAGCTTACATCAATTATATAGTATGAGCAAACATTTCAGAAAAATATATCTTAGAAATCTTTTCTTAACATTTTAAACACCTAATTTATTAAACAGAGAAGAGCATAACCACATAAAGTGTTTCCACTGGTACAATAGCATTGTAGTGGATCCATACTAAGCATTGTGGATCTGTCCCAGCTCACACTCTTTGCAGAGACTGAGTGAAGAACGTGTCTGCAGAGTTGTTCCAAAGAGATCATCCGAAGATAGCATGTGTGCCAGGCAATAAAAGACACTGTGCAAAACAGGCTTTTTTCATGGGCATTGTTTGTTTTGTTGTGGGGAGCTGTTGATAGGTTAGCTGTTATGGAAACAAAACTCAGCTGAAGGAGAATCCTTCACTTTAATTCACCAGTAATTTATTCTTAAAGAGACAGACATGTGAGCCACTGCCACAACTGACTTTTATGATTTGTGCTTCAGTTGTTGCAAAGGGTTCCATATACCTTGAACTTCTTCACTTTGTGTCTCGTTAAATCATAAACTTCACAGTATTTTTGTGAGATTCCATGTAAATAGGTCAACACAAAGTAGTGCATACTTGTGAAGTGGAAGAATGAAAGGGAAGACTGTTTAATGATGAAAATCTGAAAAAGCCATTTGTATTCATCCACTTTTACTCTGACATTCCTGAATAAAATCCAAAGCAAGTAATTCCCTTCAGAAATCAGCACAGTGGAGTATAAAGGTATATATGATTTAATGTCAGAATAAATTGAACTGCTCTATGAATCTCAGAGGTTTGTCAGAGAAAATGACTAAACCAAAAACATTATGAAGACCAAGGCACACATCGGATAAGATAGGTGAGGGATAAAGGGATAAAACGATATCCCAGGCCTTTGAGCTTCAAACCTACCAAGAAATGGCCTTCGCCTACATTGACAGGCTGGACGAGCAGAGAGAACTAATCAAAGAAGCAGCGAAAAGGTCAACGGTAACTCTGGGGGAGCTGAAAAGATCCATTACTCTGTTTATATTGAATCTATTAGTTGTGCATCTAACAAGTCATGAGAAATTCAGGATACATTCTGAGATCTCGTCTCTGGATAAGACGAGATCCAAAGCCAAAACAAAGAGGTAGCAACATCACTTGAGGATACTTTCCTTTACAGGAACAATGAAGCTGGTCAGAGTTTATTGGAGGATAAATTGAACTAAATACAAGAATAAATGTACATATATGACTGTACAATGGACAATGGAAACTGGAAGAAAAGAGGTTGAATGAATCATCATGGGAAAAAACTCCCTGCAAGGGACGTACCCATTACAGATAGCTTTGGTGGCTGATATGACCAAATCCTACCAGTGGCTAGAGAGGGCCGGACTGAAAGACAGATCTGAAATACTGATCACTGTAGTTCAGGAGCAGGTCTTGAGCACCAGAGCAATAGAAGGTCAGGTCTACCATACCAGGAAAGATCCCAGGTGCAGCTATGCAAAGAGGCTCCAGAAACAATACAGCATCTCATAGCAGGAAAGGAATACATACTGGCCAAGCAGCCAGGATAGTCGGAATAAGACCTGGAGACCCATAGGTCAAAGTGGAATTCACCTCCCAAGGTGATGGAGAATTGTCGGGCTAAGATCCTGTGGCACTTCCAGATGCAGACGGACAAAACAGTAATGGCCAATCAACTGGACATTGTGACCATTGATAAGCAACAGAGGACGACCACTGTGATCAATGTGGTAATCCCAAATGTTGGAAACATCAGGAAAAAGGAACACGAGAAACCAGAGAAATCAGGGAATAACTAGAAAGAGCCTGGCAGGTGAAGGCAACAATAGTGTAATTAAGTATAAATGCAAATACACACAGCATTTGTTTTTGTATTCGTATGTATCTTTTAAAGTCGTGTATTTCCCTTTCACTTTACAACTAAGCATTAATTATGTTTGTCTATAAACCAAAATCTCAATGCATTAAAGTATGTAGTTTTGAGAAAAGATGTGAAAAACGTCAGGGTGTAGGAGTACATTTACAAATCACTGTACAAAAATTAAACAATAAGCATTTTAATACACTTTTAATAAAAAAAAATGGCTGACTCTTGTTTTCTATTTAATACTTATTTATGGTTTTGGATGTTCAACGCGCACTCACTCAGAGGAAAGCTTAATTCATTCCATTAACATTTAAACAAAAATGTTACCCTTGTGTTATCAGTGATGATACGCATACATTGGGCTATAAAGATAATCAAAACTTAGTCTTGATTTCTGCAAGAAGACATGATTTAATAAGGGGTGATAAACATTCAGTCATTCTGTCAGCCTCAGTCAAGATGAATAAAGCCTTGGGGTGGAAGAGAAGCTGGTAGCACTAATGATGCAGAAAACAGCAAACAGCACACAGGCTCTAGAGAGATGCAAGACTGCCATCCCATGGCCAAAGAGTGAACAGAAGTCCTCCCTCATAAGGCTCAATGTGCAGACAGTAAGAAATGGCACAAACACTAAAATAGGAGTTATTCTCTGTCCATTGCATTTATTTTATAGGTCGAGCGCAATTCCATAGAGCCGGTTTCTCTTTCTGTATAATGAAGGACTGTGATGGTGTTTTATCACTTGAACATCCTCATCCCCAACATTAGCTCAGATATAATGAGGGTTATTCAGAGGACGGGGGCCCTCTCCACAGAATGATAAAAGACCCGAGAGTGTGTCTGTGACATGGCATCGGTCATTAGCCTGCCTCACTTTGCCCTTTCATGTATTTCTAAATAAGTGCCTTCCTGTGGGTTTAACAGACCACCTAATCTGCCTACTTAGAGGTGCGGGCGAGGAGTGGGAGCCCAGAGAGGTGAATTTCAGGCAGGTAAATGTGCTTATCTGCGCTGTGACATGTTTAGCCTCTCTGGTGGAAATTCTGCCACAGGCTTCCAACCCCCGGCAGGTTTCACTGGTGATATAAATTATGGTGAGGTGGGGAGGGTATTAGTGTATTTATGTGAAATATCCTGTGAAAGTGGAGCAGTGGCTTTCATAGATGTTACAGCTTTAAGTCCCCACAGTAACTCTCTCTGCGCCTTTTTCTTTTAAAGGTTAATGCTGATTTGAGAATTCCCCCTGTGTTGGCCTGTCTGATCAATACTTGTAAATATACAGTTCTCTCCCCGAGACTGGAGAGGAAGTCTTATCTCTGTTGCCATAAAGAATAAAAGACTGGATTTACAATGGGGGATTGATTTGAGGACAGATGGGATATTAAAGTGTTGGCAACCAAAAAGAACTTGATGCAAAAAAAAAAAAAAAAAAAAGATGCTGGAAAAGATTAAGTCAACTTTCAGAGAATGTAAAAAATAACACACAAAATCAATTAAAATCCCTTAAGAGTTGCTTTTGAAAACAAGGTCAGACAAAAAACTTGCTTTCAGGCAGATTTGTAAACAGCCCCCGAAGAATAAAAACAGCAGGAATTTGTTTGATGATTTTCTGATCACTCTTATTTTTTTATCATGAAGAGTACTGCAGACTGAAATCATGCATTTAATATAGAGTAAATGCAGATTACTCTACATTTAACTCCAAGGAAGGTGCAATCAGATTATGGGTCAAACATTTCGATTTACATAGGAAACATGCTCTTATCCTTCACACCCGAAGCTATTTTAAAAAAATGTCATTATAGCGAGTCTTTGCCAGGCGATGTAGTCAACCCCGTTTTCACACTGTGAAATGAGCTTCACTGACCCAGACGCTCCCTGGGCTTCGAAAATGTGAGCCCTTGCTTCGGCCGATCTTATACCAGTCTGCCATGTGACAGAAGGTTGCGAGGTTAACAGAAAGGCTGGTAAAACATCATTGTCACCAATCAGGAAAACAAGCCCCAGGCTCCCAACTTGACTTGGGAAGCCATATGATGTAAGTTACTGGTCCAAAGAAGATAAGGAACGGCAGCAGTGACATTCGTCCTTTTGGGTTAATGTAAGTGTATGAGAACATTGTATAGGCTTACAAAAGTATTGAACATTTTTCACATTTTGTCACTTTACAACCACAAACTTCAAGGCCTTTTCTTTGGATTTTGTGTGATAGACCAAGACAAAATAAAGCACAATTGTAAAGAGGAAAATATTATATGCATGGAATGCACTTGCATTCAGATCCCTTTACTCTTATAAACCTAAATCCAAAGGCATTGATTATATTTATACTTTATCTAAATAGCAAATAAAGTCAAACTCACTTTGTAGAAACAACCTTTGCAGGAGTTACAGCTGTAGGTCTTTTGGGAAATTACGGAACCAGATTTCAACATCAAGAAACAGAAACATTTGGTCATTATTCTTTGCAAAATAGTTCAAAATTTATAACATTTGTGAAAAAGCAACTTTAAAGTCTTGCAACAGATTCTCATCTACATTGTGGACTGACTAATCTATCCTAGCACAAGATACTTTGATCCAACCTGCTCCATTGCAGCTCTGGTTGAATGTTTACTGTTGCTACTGTTGCTTCTCTCAAGTCTCAAGTGTTTTGCAGACTAACAGCCTTTCAGCTTCTCATTCTCGAATGGGGAAAAGCATCAACACTCGCCACCAACACATTGTGGTGTAACGGCTGTAAAAACATCTAGTTTTCACAGCTGTGTAAAAACTAGATGTGAGCATCACTAATAACCATCCAGTGACTGGGATGTGATTCTCTGCAGCTCTTAAAACTCTAATGTAACCATTTTAAGTTCATGGCCTTGTCTTTGTAAGTTTGAATTTGTACCTTACCATTTCCATTTTGGATAAGTTACTAAACAGTGCTCTCTGAAAAATGATAAGCTTGGGATATTGTTGTATAACCTAACTTATCTGTCGCACACTGTTGTGCTCATTAGTTTTCATACTGCCAAATGTCCAACAATGTTTCCTGAGCTAAAATTGCACACAAGTGAGCTCTGTTAATACTAATTAGCTGACTTCTGAAGAAAATAAGTTCTAATTAATTTTATTTAGTAAAAGAATAAATGCAGTCACCAAACTGAAGAATTTAATTATTTTTTTTTTAAAGTTTGTGTGATTACTTTTTTGATAGAATTTTAAATACATACACCCACCAGGAGAGGATGATGTGGAACACCAAGCATAATGGTGGTAAATTACTTCATTTCATTTAAGTATTGCTCTCATGAATCAGCCATGGTTAAAACCTACAACTGGTTTTAAATGATAAAAACATAAGGGTCAAGAATAAAGAAAAGAAACATTTATTTTGAAACTTTCATGCTGCAAGGAGACTGAAACATGTTCACAGTAGAATGCATAAAACAAAGAAGGCATGTTACAAAGAATGGCTTAGGCAGTGGTAGAACCATCTCACTCACTACAGCACTTAATTAAACAAGAGTTAAGATGAAAAGCTTTGCTCAAAGACACAGTAAGGTAGTATAGTTCAGACAAATTGCTCTGTTAGCGCACATACATAGTGTACAAACATGATTCGATTTGCAGTTTGGTTGGCACAAACCATTTAAAAATCTCCACTGTGAGCGAAACCCCCTTCCTATGAATTGGCAATAAAATGAATGTTATTAAAATGTAAAGAACCAATAATTTTCTGCAATTATACTACTGACCACAACGCAGGCATGTCATTATTGAAGATTGTCATCAAAATGCCAGAACATCGACATTCCTTTAAAAGAAACAAGAAATACAAATCTGCACTACTAGAAAGGTCGGAGTATATGAATGCTTTCTTCTGTTTGTGATAAACTAGTACGGTAAATATATTGCATCATATCTGCACAAAGAATTAATTAATGAGTTTTTCAGTCCCCAAAATTCTGCAGCTTTTTACCTGCAGAACTACAAAGAATTTCTCTGATTGATTTTTTGTAATCCTACCAGAGCAAGAAAGAAGAAAGGAATATGAAATAACCCTGTTTGGCCACAAATCCTCTAATTGGATTCCACTACCTTGAGAATCATCTGTGGGCACAAAAGTCACAAAGTCTTGGGGAAAGATAAAGCTTACGCACTCAGAGAAAAAAAAAATAATAATTTGAAATGTTTATCAATTCAAAGCAGCCAAGTAGAAAGGCTAAGTCTGAACAGACCAAATGGATGAGACATTCGCAGTAAATTTACTAGCAGTAAATGTCATCATTAATGGACAAACATGACAAACAGCAGCATTATAGTTCCTACAGTTTGATGAATACAGAAACAAGAGGTCTGCATGATAAGGTTAAGAGTGGCTTCGGAAATTTAACACGTTGTTTACTGAAATTCAAAGGCATTATTCAGCATTAAACAGTGGAGAAATTCTTGAGCAGCATAGTTAGTGTCACTGGCAGTTTGGTCATTAGCTTAGTGTGAGCCATCAAGCACTGCAGTTTAAGTCACAGTAACAACAGTGGTCATCTTCCAGTTTTAGTACGTAAAATTGGCAACAAAGTGGTTGAAATTGTTGTAGAGACTAATCTATCACAAGCCATTACAAAAATAATTATCAATTTCCCATTTAAATGACAATGAAAAACATCTGTTTTGTTCCCCGGCAATACAGATGTGTGTTGTGGCATATATTTAGGTCCATGAAGAGCTCAAAGTAAACAGCATCTCTCTCTGAAACTCTTCTTGCTCTTCTTGTTCTTTCCTTTTCCATTTTTGTCCTTGTTTTCAGTCATTTTCTTGCCACGCACTTCACGCATCAAGTCGAAGAATACCTGGAGAGAAAATGAGTAGCTACTTCACGTTTGGGAGTCAGATAAAAATCAAACAAGTAAATTTGAGTTCACGTTAAAATTCAGTACTGTACAGAATATACAAGTTAGATACGAGTGGTTACTGTTAGCAAGTTGCACCAAGACTTTACAAATTTATGGTTTCATAATCACCAAATTTTCCATCAGAGAGTGAATGGAGTCGTCATTGGTCAAATGGAGCAAGCTTCACCGAGAGAAAAATGCATTTTGCTGTTTGTAAACATTTTCGTCAGAATGTAAATGCTAACTATTCTGGAGTGGGAAAATGGTGTTTGGTGGCCATTTACTTTTATTAATTAATTTATTTAGTTTTTTTCTTTAAGTAAAAAAACCCCAAAAAACACTTAATCTAGTTCAGAACCTAAATTTGTAAATAATTATTATATTTGTACATGTTGTGATTCTTTTGGTCAAATGTCCAGTGTGACAACGTGGCACACTGGACATTTTTGATATAATTATTTTTGACCACTTTTTGAACTTTAGGACCAGATTAAGTTCACTTTTGTTAGCATCCAAGATGCAAGAAACTGTTACTTTGTCAATTTTTGTTAGATATTTTTCAAAGAATCAAATTGGAAGCGTGAGCAGAAACCAAACCAGCAGTTTCTTGGAATATTTTTGGTTTTGGAACTAAAAAGGCAGTGACAATGAGCCTAACTCATCTACTCTGCTAAAATAACAGAATTATAGAATGATAAGCCAATTTATAATTCTCTTATAAAATGGCTTATCATTGAATAAACCACAAATATCTGGTTTGCAAGCCGAATGCAGACCTTGTTAATAGGGAGTCCGGGGTTTGCATTCGGCCTGCAGACCAGATATTTGTGGTCCCCCAAGCTGTGATTTTATTGAATTTTTTTAATAAAAGACCGATGCAGAGTGAAATTGTATGTTCTGTTTTCCTAATAATAAGACAATTAAATGTCAGCCATATAATAAAGCAAGCAGGACAGTCATCTCCATGTCAACCTGTCACTCGGTCATTACTGCTGCAACACCAGCGGAACGTTTTTACTTTCACTTTGGAAGCGGTTTTCTAGTTGAAACCTCCCCAGCAGTAGAAAGGAGTGCATTCCAAATTGAAGTGAAAGGAAAATGGACTGTATTTTTACGCGTTCAATCTCCCTCCAACCAACACAAACGTGATGTGCTTAATTTACTAAGAGACCGGTGGTACGACAAAGCATTTGAGAGCAAGGAGAGGCATTTTGAAGAGACATTTTCTCAAACTTTTGAGTTAAGAAAAGGAAGAATAAAAGCTCTATGACCGTTTTATCAAGCTGCAAGTAGAATTCTTGTTCCATCCATGACACAAAACAACACAATCCAACAGCATACTCACTCTTAGTGGCATGGATTTAAAAACAGATCTTACTGCAGATCTTGATTTCTTTGTTTACTGACAAATTCTATGGAGGAGTTGATAAGGGAGTTGTAACTTTATATTAGCACTTATCTTATTTCTTTTTAATTTATGAGATTCTTGAATTATTTTGAGTACAACTGTATGTCGTATGTATGGACTATAATACATGGACCTCTGGCTATGAAAAATTTCATTTTGGTCCTTTGAGATTTGTATTTATATAACTCTAGTTTAGGTATATTATGCATATTAAGTAGCTGACAACAGTCTGGCTACCTGAGCAGTCTGTGTTGTTTACTAACCAGTTAATATCAACGCTGTTAATTATGACCAATTATTCATAGCGTAACTTTACCATTTACACCTATAAGTTTAGCCTTTTTCAGTTCGGTAATGCAGTGAGTGAGCATTGGCACCTTATCCACGTTGGCTCTAGTTTTGGCAGATGTCTCTACATACTGGACCCCCCACTCCTCAGCCTTCCCGCGCGCTTCATCACCAGACACCTGCCGACGATCCTCCAGATCTGACTTGTTGCCAACCAGCAGGAGAGGGATCTTGTCTTCCTCCGCCTTCACTCGCAGGATCTGCTCCCTGCAAGCACAAAACAAAAACCTAATAAGCAAGTGCAAGGCTAGACAAATATTGTTTTTGTACTTCGCAAATAATAGGTACAATTCTTAAACTAACATTTATCAGGCGCATCATTGTTTTTGTAATATAAAGGGTTATTTTCTTCCCTGCAAAACAAATCCATGTTGGACTGCATGTAACAATTTTGTTGCATTTTTTGGATCAGATTCAAGCAAATCTTTTTGTCAATTCCTCAGGACTGACACTGAAAAAAAGCTATTAATTTAATCCTAAACTGAACTCGTCTAAAACAATAACATGATCAAGGAGTAGAAAAAATGTAACTGAATCATTTCAGTGATCACAGTCATTACCAATATAGCAACATGTAATCTAATTTACATCTCATCAAAGTCGCGGACCTTCAACAGATGCCACATTTACGTGCTTTCCTCACTGCATCATTACCTGAACTCATCAGTGGCACTGAAGGACTCATGCTCTGTGATGGAGAAAACCAGCAGGAAGCCCTCCCCGCTGCGAAAATAATTATCCCTGATAGCAGCATAGTCCTCCTGGCCAGCTGTGTCCAGGATGTCAATCTGGACTTCCTCCCCGTCCAGCACTACCTTCTTCCTGTAGCTATCTGCCTTAGTGGGTTCGTAGTCTTCGACAAACTGAGAAGGAGAACAATAAGACAATTTATTTTCTTGCGTTTTGAAGACTGTATGTGCGTTTGCACAAGGATGCAGAACACCAGATTTAAACAACCTCTCAACTTTTTCACATTATCAGGTTCCAGTCATAAAATGCAATATGTTTCCTTTGGATTTTATGGAAGTCACCAACACAATGTAATGTATTTTACAGATTAAAATATGAAAGGTTTGACATGCATTTGTATTTATTTCCCAAAGTCATTACTTTGCAGAAGCATTGTTACTGCAGTGAGGGTGACTCTACCAGCTTTACAAAAAAGGCCATTCATTTTGAAATTTTTACCAAAACAGCTCAATTTGAGACACACTGAATGGAGACCATCTGTGAATAGCGGAATAAATTCTTACCTGAATGTGTGTCTGGGCCATTAAACCACTGTAAATGTACAGCAAATGTTTCTAATTTTTCCAGAGTTCACTTCAACAGAACAGAGACCTAGGGTTTTAGGCGGGCCAGAGTTTGATTGTGTATTCACACCTTCCCAAATGAACTGGACTTTCCAGGCAAACAAATTGGTGTGAACACACCTTCCCTTTCACTTGACAATTGCACACTTAACATCAAATAGCATTACATTACAAAGAAGTTTGTGGTTATAATGTGTAAAAAAGATTATATGATTTAAAAGGAAGTTTGAGCCTTTGGTCTTCTTAAAGTGTTTTTAAGCCTCTCCTATATAGCCGCTTTGGGAGCCCTCATCTCATTTTAACAGAATTTCCCAGGAGACCAATTAAACAAAGGGAACGGTGGTTAACTGATAAGACAGGAATTTGCAGGTAAACCCGGTGTGTGTAGTATCAACTCACCTCATCATACATAAATTGCAGCGTGAGGGCGGACTTCCCAACACCTCCACTTCCCACCATTATCACCTTGTGCAGTGCCAGAGAACTCTGGTTTTTACCTTTATTGGCAGCCATCACTGGATTTTTCTTTAAGTCCTTCTCACACACTCAAACACACCCCCACACACCCCCACGCACACCCACACACATGCACACACTCGCCCACGACAGCGACCTGTGAATGACAAGAGAGGAAACTTAGCAGTGTGTACAGTGCATAACATCAATAAGGAGGGAACATGGGAGAAGCGGATGGGCAGATGGCAGTTGTTACTTAACAGATAGCAGCGCTCTGTGCCAAGGCTCTAGGCTGAGTTCCAACAAATCTTGAATCTTAACACCCACCGCCCCCTTTAAAGTGCCAAATTGCCTACTCATGAATCTGAGAACTTTATAAAGTTGCCCATCAAAAGGTCATTGCAACTGATCAGGAGTAATGAAGCCATCACTCTCCATGGCAAAGTTGAATTTACGAAAGCATTAAAACAGAGCATCATGTGCTAGAGCCATTAAAAACTTAAAAAAAAGAACTCACTGGCCATCTATCTGCTTTATAAGGGCCCTGCCCTGAGTAGGTGAAAGCTCAGAGTCAATTGCTTTTTGCCTGCTTCTGTATCTCCCTGTCAGATATAACTTTTAAACAGAGTACTAACGGACTCCACTGCAGATGCCTTAAATGTCTCATCTGAGCTTCAATTAAAATGGAAATTATTTAAAGTATAGTATGCACTAAGAGCTAAAAACCAAGCTTCTACTGTTAATATTTCTGCAGTTATTTAAAACTGTGATTATGTCTGCATTACTGTCACATTACAGCTGAATAAAACACACTCTTTACATGGTTCCTTTAGCAACTAGAACTCCAATCATTTCTTGTGTGCTTTAACCTTCATTTTCTGCTGAGTTTGTTTGCCAAGTGCAGTTTCTGTTTTGACAGCCTTAAAAGCCAACAAGAATATTTATCTTACTTTAGTCCTTTTAAGTGATGCAGTAATTTTCTTTAACTTAGGTTGCAGAAATAAACAGATGGATAGAAAAATCCACCTCACAAGATGAGACAACAATATACTGAATTTATCTAAAATATTTTAAGTTTTTAAACATTTTACAGACTACAAACTTTTAAAGAATCCATATACCATTATAATATTCCAGTTCTGCTTTGGCTGCATGTTCTTTTTATGCTTCTTTTAATCTATTGTGCTCATAATAAGAAAAGAAACACTGAAAATTTGAGATGCATTCATCAGAATGCAACAGCTCTGTGTGAGAGCAGCAACTGTTAAGAAAAGCTTTCACTAACATTTTCAACTAAACCAAGCTAATTTGAGTTGACATTTTAAACTACTGGTATCTTCACTGCTTTTATTAACAATAAGTATTACTTAATAAACAAAGCAGTTTCTGTGTGCACAGAAAAAGATTACTTACTCTGAGACCTTAAAAGCCTGCAGACATATTTAAATCTAGCATTTCAATGACCGATACTAAAAGCAGAAAACAGCAACTTTGCAAAATCCCTAGCCTCTGTTATCTATTAAAAGTCTTGCTCTCTCTCACTGCCTCAATGAAAATGTCTTTATACATAGAAAGTACCGTTTCCATTTATTGTTTCTTTTGACTTCATTTTAAAAACACCATGCATCATTTTAAAAATAGTTAACTTTGAATCTTTTTCACTCAGTGACCTACTGAAAACTGTTGTCGTTAATGTGGCCTGGTGAAGCGCAGGTATGACCAAGTGTGTTAATGAAAAGGATTCTTTGTTTGAATTTCATGGCCAATCAAATTTGCATATTTCAATCAAATTTGCCTCTACTCCGAATTGTTTTTATTTTCCAGAAATTGAAAAAAAAAATCAAAGATAAAATTAATCTCAACTATTGTTTAATTTATATGTGTCCAGTTTAAAATATTCTAGTTAACGGTTCAAACTGTTGCGATAGACTGGCGACCTGTTCAGGGTGTACTGTGTCTCTCGCCCGGAACGTAGCTGGAGATAGGCACCAGCAACTCCCGACCCCATTAGAGACAAGGGTGCACAGAAGATGGATGGATGGATGGTTCAAACTGTACAAGTGTTGTATATTTTGAAAAAAGAAAGCCACTGACTTGAACTAATCTGTTGGCAGAATAAAAATACCAGGAGGAATAACTCAAGAGTAATATTAGTTGCATCTTTAGCTACTAAATGCAGCTAATATATTTTATTAACTTATGGAATTCATCTCATCAGTTGGTAAATTACCAAACATTGTTCACAGGAAGATGATTTGCTAGCAAGAATGTATCAGTGTTTGATCTCCAGGTTCCCAAGGTACAACATGTTGTACCTTGCGATCTTAATAGAGAGCACTCAGTAAAATAAAGTCCTTTTGGGTCTATTGTGCTCTGATAAAAAGCATTCTTCAATCTGTTGTGTGAACTGATCTAATACCAAGACTTAACACCGTCATGCGTTTACTTTACTCTGGATTGATGCCACTTCTGTCATCTATATCAGTGCATAGAATATCAACTGAGCCATCCAGCAACAATGTATAGCCAAAAGCACAAGTCTAAAACAATACCACAGCATAAAAATCACTTTGAAAGCAGCTTTGACACAAACACTTCTGTAAGTTAATAATGTTAGACTCTCCTGGCCCTTCCTAATACATTTATTACCTTATCTTTAACATTTTCCCTCTCTCTGTCTCTGTAGAGACAGATCCTTCCCTGCTCTTAGGATGTCATGCTAATGGAAGCACTGAGCTGATTCATAGCAGTATTCATAATCTGCTCCTCCCCAACAGTAAACATTTCTGCTTGAAACCAGCAACACTCTCTTTGGGAGACAAGACTAAGAGGAGAAAGTCTTAAAAAAAACAGAAAACATTGCAAACAGAAGGAAACAAGCCTTTAAAATCAAATAAAACCTCAAAAAAAGATCTCTAAGTGGGCCACATAATATGAGAAGTTTGAACATTTTTAACAGATAACAGCATCTGAGGATGTGGCATCATGGTTCCACTTTCCCTAATCAGGGAATGAAGCCTGACCTTTGCTCTTCCTGTCTTTGTTATCCCAAACCAGGCCAGTGGAATAGTTGATATGAAGGATGCCCACACATACACATTTACACACCTTCTTATGGAACTTGCAGAATTCAGCATTTGTGTATACGGGTCACCATTTTAATTATTCACATGTAACCCACTTCCCTGTGCACAAGCACAGATGGAAAAACTAGGCAGGAATTAACATTAAACTGAACGCAATAAACTAATTTAACCAAAACCTCCAACATTACAGCAACACGGTCTCAGAAATGCTCAAAGTCAAGATAAACCAGCATTCTGGTAAGTCTCACATGCTTGGTACAAGCCCTTTAAAGAGGATCAGGGGTTGTGAAAAGGGAGGGGTGAAGTGTAACAAACCACTTTGGTTGCTAGGCTTCTAAAAAAATAGATGACACCATTGCAATGTGGACAGCAGACATTTATTAGAAAGCCCTTCCGAGAACCACCCAATCTTCAACTGCTGTTTATTTTAAGACATGATTGAAACTAAACAACTTTTTCCAGGATTCAGCATAGAAATGCATACAAGAAAATTTTTCACTAACTGAAAAATGTACTTGTCCACCACTTAACCAAAAGTGTTTCTTGATGCAACCTTTGGTCATTTAAGTACAAAGTACGGGTGCACTGATTGCAGTTTTCTGGCTGATCGCAGATCTTTAACCTGCTGATTCTAATTGTTTTGTCTGAAATGCTGCTAAAAAAAATAGCAAGAAAGGTGCTGAGTTGGGATGAGTGGGGTCACTATTGTTTAATATGAATGTGCATCATGGTTCCATGGCGGGTCAGTCAAACATCTCTCATGGCAGAGTAACAGAGGACAGCTGCTGATTTTTAGACTTTTGCCAGTATAGATAAGATCTGGGGATAAATTCAGCTTCAAATTTAAGTATCAGCCGATCAAAATCTCCCAATATTCAGAAAATTATGGTCAAATTATTGGTGCACCTCTAGTACGAAGTGAAAATAATAACCTAACTTTGAAAACAATTTGGATAGCATTCGTTGCTCACAAGCATTCCTGCCTGTACATTGGTATGGTCAAAGAATATCCACCATCTTGTTTTACAGGTAATGACTTTAACCATATCATTTATGGTTAAATCATTTATGTACAGTAGCTTGGTCTCACACAGGTGTTGCATTATCACCTTTCAAGGTTGATGAGAGTTGCATCAAACAACTTATAACAAATAGGTACAACACTACGAATACTTTTTTAGTAGTTAAGGGCAGGGGAAGACTTATTTCTTACAAAACTATCTTTTACAGGATTACTGCTACAAGCTATGTAGTAGTCACAAAACAGACTTATTTCTGGTATCCACTTAGCCTTGAATCTCAACAAATTAAGTCACATTAATTTGACTTAATTAATGTGTCTGTGTTATGTATGCATTGATGTATTAAATAGACAGACATCTCAACCTCATTTGGTTCCTTCTGTCCATCTACTGAACCTTCAAACTGAAGTTTGTGATAAGATCATCGCTCACCTCACCCTCAAAAATGGAAAACTAAATTAATCTCAACACTGACATCTTACCAAGTGAGCAGAAATATTTAATTACTAATTGGAGCAGAAAGTTTTTGTTGAAATCTCAATTATTTATATATATCTTTTCTTTTTTTTCCAGAGAACTGCTTTGCCCTCCCTCATGTATGCATTACTCTTGTTGCATCTATAAACCAAACAGCAAATCATCTTTTTAATGCTTTGTCTTTATTTGCTACAAGTCTCAAAATTAACTCCAGGAACTGAAGGATAAACCTGGCTCTCAGCTTGCTGTGCCAAAACAACAACCTGACAGAGTCACAGTAATGAGGGGAGAGTACGAATGAGCAAGACGTTCCGTGACCCCAGACCTGGTTTCAAGACTACGACTTCTTTATCACAGTGTAACAAGCAATGCAGAATTTAAGCGTGAAGCCCTGCAGGTGGCTTTTCAGAAGTGTGTTTGGTTCTTCATATGTAGCAGTTATAACAGTCACCGTGTGTGGAGATCAGAAAATGATTTACTATACTTAAAGACAGCTACAGCAGATAGGAGCCCATTTTCACCCTACAATGCATACTAACAAGTACTTGCCAGTGGGAGTGTACAGAGAAGCCTTTGACAAAATTGGGCAACTGAGAACTTAAATCCTCCCCGTGTTAGAATCCTCTTGACTGCAGCAATACTAAGTGGGTTGCTTTTCTTTTTCAAACCAATCTCTATTTAAAACACTTCCTGTTTTATTTAATATGAAAATATCTTCCAGGTAAAAATGAGGTACTATCTAAACTGTTCCCAATAAAACAAACTTGTCTTTTCTAGGCATGAAACAATTGGATTAATCGTGATTAACCAATTGATGATATTTGTCAACTAATTTGGTAATTGATTAATCATTACATGGAGCTAACAGACTACCAGAAATCATTTGCAGAACAAACACCACCCTCAGAGTAGTAAGTAAGCCAAAACTGTGCAAATGATATAAACATTTGCATTTCAGATTAAATAAATATTTTGTCTATATATATGTTCTACTTTGAACTCCTTAGTTGGCATACTTTTTTCTTCACCGGGTTCAAATTCTGGCAAATTGTAGACAATAAAATGTTTATTTTCTTATTTAAAAAATAAATTGAACTATTTTATTTGCAAGTGATGCTGTGGTAGCTTTTTGCGGAGTATAAAATTTGCAGCGACATGCAACGAACAAAAAGTCCACAAAAGCTTCCTGGAACAGCTGAGCTTCATTTGGATGTTTTTTTTTCTTAGAGAACTTTAAGGTAAATGCAGTAGTGTACTGTCCCATATTTAACATGATCTTGAATTTGGTGGTCACTTATGAAGACACCCATCTCAGTTCATTATTTAAGTTTTATCATCTCCTTAAGGCTAAGTTACATACCACCACCTATGCATAGGGATGACACCTATGGCTAGAGTTCCACAAAGTAATTGTATTTGTGTCCTTGTCCCAGAATAGAAGCAGAAAAAAAGAAAAATGATTTATTGACTAAAAGTATGTCTATCTCACTTACAGTAACTGGCCATGTCTCCCCCTTCAAGGTCAATTTTATTGGGTTGCTTTCTGAACAACCTAAAACAACCAGACAGGTCATCCTTTAATGCAGGTGAGTATTAGAGGGTTGATTTTCTTTAATACTTTTTAATATTTTATACATGCTCCATGTATGATTTTGTATTTTACAGATAAAAAAAATATTTTACGGACCTTTCTGTGTAAAGCCCAATTATTTAATGGGAAGTCAAAGTCTGTTGCTCTGTACAGCACCTTAGTAAATTTGGATCCGATTAAATGTACAAAATGTAAATGTACGGAATAAATAAAATTTCCCACATTAATACATGGATTCTGAATTTAATTCAAAATCCACGTATTAGTACATGTTAAGTTGAACTAAGCGTCTAGAAATATTTTAAAAAGGTAAATTCTAGTAATACTAGTGTAAATTTATTGTCACATAAAGAACACTGACTATATATGCAATAAAAAAATAATTACATATTATTAAAGCATTGCTTTGTGTTATTTGAAAAGAATACAAATAAAAATAGTATTGAAAGGTCAATTCAGCAAAACTGGAATCATTTTTCCACTTTAAATTTAAAAAATAGAAACAAAGAATGATCACAATGGCAACCTATAGGGTAATCCATCATTCTAGTTTTAAAATAACATTGTTTCAAGTTAACAAGCTTAATTTCATGCTGTTTAATGCCTTCTCCGCTCTTCATTTTGCCACTACATTAATCACTTTGTGCCGTCTGCTTTCAGATTCCCCAAACAAAAACATTTCAATTCCAATGTTTTTAAATTCAATTAGAGGATTATAAGTTATTAAAAGTGCTCTGAATTTTAATAAAATAATAAAAACAGTGATTTTCACTCATTAGCCAGGGCATCAGATTGTTGTACTTCTTTATCTGACTTGAGCATTTACACACATTTATACACATACCATCAGCTTTGTGAGCAAAGACAACTCACTCACTGTTGGTCAGTGAAACAGTGGCCTTGATTATAGCATATTCAGAGAGTGAGAGACTGAGGAAAGACGGGGTTGTGATCTAAAAGACTCCAGGTGTCCCTACATTAATGAGAGCTCTAAAATTGGAAACTGTCCTGCTGCTGATTAGGATGCAATGAATGCAATTACAAGAAAATATTTAAAATTCAAGAAAAAGAATCACTGACTGCATATGAACCGTGGAAGAAAAAACAGAATAAATTCAGTAAAAGTAGATCTAAAAATTCTGACACCAGCAGAAGTTTCCACCACGATGAAATAAAGCTGCATTTTAAAAGGCAAACAATCGTCACAAGTAGCGTCTGTCACAGCTTGGTAAACATGCCCACCAGCAGCAGCTGCCAGCACTGAGTTGGAGAGAATTTACAAATACAAATAATATAAAAATTAAAAAAAAGGCTGAAAATTTTTGCAAATGTATATTTGCATAACTTGTTCCTCTTCCTCGGGGGAAACAGGATGCTCTGCTGTGTATTGCTAGTTCCTTACATCCTCATCTGCTTTCATCATAAAAAATGAGCTGAAGCTAAACCTAACAATGTATCAGCTGAGTGACAGAATCAACATAATTCAAGTCTCATTTAGTCACTCACTCAATCACATTAAATGCAAAGGTAATTAGTAATTTTTCTATGTGTTTTTAATTGTATTTCTGCATAAAATATTAACTATATAT